>JAODUK010030713.1:3704-22960 GCA_027564635.1 Typhlichthys eigenmanni
TTACCCCCCCCCCCCCCCCCCCCCCATACATAGAAACATGTCAGCATCAGTGCTAATGGGTTATCTTATTTTGCCCTATGTAAACCTATAGCCTAGATGGCCAATATGGTAGTGTTAACTTCTGTAACTACAGATTCTGTAGTTGCTTCAGTTCAACTTAGGTTTGCCCAGTTACTGCAGCCTTCTTTTGGTTCAAACGGTAGATGCTTTCCTATTGACTCTAATTATAATTTCCAATGAGAGCCAGGCCTTTTCCTTGGAGACAACTGACACCAACAGGGTGCTAGGCTCTTGGTTTCCTTGTCATTTTTAGACATTGGGTGCTAACATTCCTAGTAAGGGAGATTGGAGACAACCATGCACTCAAGGCTTTGGCCAACATACTACTTCAGACGTCTTGCAAGGAAAGGAAATGTAGGCTAGACTATATTCAGAGTAAAAAAATTCTCTGCAGTATACTTAAGTTTTCAATTTTGGAAATGTTTAATTGGCAGAATAATCAACCGTTATGCTGAAAATGTGTCTTTCTGTCATTGACCCTGCAACGCCGACTTGCTTTCGAAATCTAAAATGTCTTCAAACCGTTCCAAGAGTCTGTTTTATTTACAAACGCATTAAGGTTGTATTTTGGAAGTGTTAAACAGCTAATAAATACTTTCCCCCCGACCGCAGCCTTGCACATGTAGTTAGGTGTTGGAGTTAGTGCTGTGGCTCTAAGCCAGTTCGTTGCTAATTTAAAAAATGGGCCAGGTGTCAACTGTCACGCGCTTGAGCTGTCCGTTCGCACCGTCACACCCAGTCTTGTTTCACTCCTTGACAGTGGAGGCGGACGCAAGCTTTCGTCTCCCCGTATTTCATAATCTGTTTGTTTGCGTTGTTTTGATTTTTTTTTCCTTCCCCCTCCTGCAGGCATTGCCTTGAGACCCGCAGTCTGAACCCGAGGCTGGGCTCCAAGGACAGGCGCGTCCCCAGCGCCGACATGGCCTACGAGGAGGAGGAGAGCCGCGGGGCTGCCTGCACGGACCGGGACAAAGACCACCGCGACTGGCACCACTACAGCAAGTCGTCGGGCCGCAGTGGGCTGAGTGGCCGGAGCCACCGGAGCAGTCGCAGCCGCAAGTGCCGAGAACGGGGCCGCAAACAGAGCCCCTACCCGGTACGGGAACCCCCTTCTCCCTCTCTGCCCCCCCCCCTCTCCCCCCATGTCCCCCTCTATCTGAGACCACCCAAATGGAAAGTGTTTATCGCAGGGTGTTCAGCCAGCTCTCAACACCAGTCGCTGTATATGAGTGTGCTAACGCCTCACTGTTTTAAAAATAGGGTTGCTTGTTTGAGTACTAGGACAGTGAGTTGTGATGTAGTTTTAACAATGAAGGTGTATGGGGAAAGAACTGTGCTTTTTTTTTTTTTTTTCTGTACTACACTGAGCAAGTCTCTCATCTAAAAAAAATCTTGTTGCCATGTTTTTCTTCTGTAACACACACTATGTGGTGGCTGGCGTCCAAATCGCCTTTCTCTGGTTGGGGCTGAATTTGAATTTGCTGCCTCCCGTCACCTCGGTCCATTCGCCTGGCGGTGTTACTGAACGGGCCGAATCTGTCCGCCCCCCCTTCACCTCTTCCCTCCCCCGGCCCGGTTGAATGAATGGCGATGATGTGGGCGTTGACTGATGATGGTGTTATTGATGTGGTGGCGGCGGCTTGCGACTGCGTGCAGAGGAGGAGCCACCGTCGCCGCAGCAACAGGAAACGGTCCCGGAGTGTTGAGGATGATGACGAGGGTCACCTCATCTATCACAGTGGAGACATGCTGAGAGCGAGATGTATAGAATATATATACCTTTTTCTACTGTCGTTCACTCTGTCTCTCTATCTCCCCCATCCCCCCCTCTCATGTTGTAAGGATTGTTTGTTTAGCTGCACATACTGAGCTTAGAGGCTAATGTACTTTTTATTTTTTTTAAATTGACTTGTATGGCCAGAATATCACTGCAGTGTTGCATAGTTAGCATTGAGCTGTGGTACACCACTGGCTAACAGCTGGCTCCTGCTCGTTGTAGCCGAGCAGTGAACCAGCTTGGAGGGCAAGTGTTCTCGCCGGCGACATTGCCGCGGTTCTAACTAGCCTTCTTGGTTTCCCGTAGATGAGATTGTGTCCACTCTAGGAGAAGGTGCCTTCGGGAAGGTCGTGGAGTGCATTGATCACTCAAAGTAAGTAATGCCAATGGTGTTGCGTCTGATTAAAACTACATTTCCCCTTTTATCTTTTACTCCGGCGCTTCTGTCCCTTATGACGACTTGTGTTTGTTTTGACAGTGATGGAGCTCGTTTGGCTCTGAAGATTATTAAAAATATAGACCGCTACCGCGAGGCAGCTATGTCTGAGGTAGAGGTGCTTGAACAGATGAACTCCCTGGACTGTGACAGGAGATTGTAAGTAGCTCTTCACAAACTGTTTTGCCTCATGACTTGTGCAAATGGCCGGCAATTTTCCACAAGTTAAACCATTGCATCCCCTGTGTTTTCCCCAGTGCATGTGTACGAATGCTGGACTGGTTCGACTACCACGGCCATGTGTGTATAGCCTTTGAGCTGCTCGGCCTCAGCACATACGACTTCCTCAAGGAGAACAACTTCCAGCCATTCCCCTTAGAGAACATCCGACATATGGCCTACCAGGTCATCAAAGCCGTCCGATGTAAGTCGCGGGAGGTCAGAATCTGCAAATGCTTGTATTTTGAAGTCTGTTGAACTTGGCTTTTTATTTATTGTTACCTTTTGTGTTTGTTTCTTAAGTCCTGCATAAAAACAAGCTGACTCACACAGATCTGAAGCCAGAGAACATTCTCTTCATAAACTCAGAATATGATATTGTGTACAATGCTTTTAAGGTGAGTGGCCTAATTTAACCAGATTTCTTTAGATTTTATGGTATACCAAGGTTATATTCATAAAACTACAATAAGGTATACCCCTAAGCTTTATAAACACGTGTATATATTGGTGTGTTCTCATCCTCTTTTAGAAGCGTGATGAACGTACATTGAAAAATCCAGACGTGAAAGTGGTGGACTTTGGCAACGCCACATACGAGCATGAGCACCACACATCTGTGGTCTCCACGCGACACTATCGTGCTCCAGAAGTCATTCTGGGTAAGAATTTGGTCTTTACGAAACGTGTCACTATGAACTCGTGATTGTGGTGGTGGTGGTGGTCTTACAGTTAAACTCCTATTTCAGATTTGGGCTGGGATCATTCTTGTGACATTTGGAGCCTAGGCTGCATATTCATAGAGTACTACCTGGGATTGACCCTTTTTCAGGTAGGTGGCGGTAGAGTGTGGCTTGGTTAGTCCAGTAATTATTTGGTTGTCAGTTAAACTCAGTTTGCAGTACTTCACCATAGCCAAGCACAATCAGAAGGTGGCCCATTGTTTGTGTTTGAATATTTTGTTTTCTCTCTCAGACCCATGATAGCAAAGAACACCTGGCTATGATGGAGAGAGTCCTGGGCCCAATTCCTTCACACCTCCTGCAGAAAACCAAGCAAGTCCTCAAACTCTCTGCTTGAAAAGGGGATTGTAATGGTCCATCTTTGCATATCAAGACAAACCAATTACCACTCTTTTTCTAAGCAGCTTAACAAAGATTTTAAACTGCTTTTTAGTGTTCTACACTTCCGTGGGTGTGTTGCTGACTGACTACTGTCTTGTGCAGGAAAAGGCGCTATATCCATCGCTACAAGCTGGACTGGGATTCACACAGCTCCTCTGGGAGATATGTCAGGAAGCACTGCAAACCTCTCAAGGTAAGCAGCACACGCACTGTAAAACATTCCGTATGTGGCTCTGGTGGTGATTTTGTTTCATTCGTTGTATGTAAAGCGCAGACGGACACAAAGTGTGGCGGTATAATATATAAAAATATACTGCAGTTGCCACAGGATGCAGTATGTTTATTTATATAAGCTCTGGGTTAGCTTTATAAATCGCAGTATGTGTTTGGATTTTAAAGATGGGGGGGGGATTTGGTAGCAATACTTGATACACGAGCAAAACTCTTCCCTCTCTCCGCTCCCGTCAGCAATACATGCAGCGACAGACGGAAGACCACGAGCAGCTGTTTGACCTGGTGGAGAAGATGCTGGCGTACGACCCAGACAAGCGCATCAGCCTGGACCAGGCTCTCAAGCATCCCTTTTTCTCCTGCCTTCACAAGAAAGACTGAAGGCCTGGAGCCGTGCCACCTAGCTGCCATCACGATTGACGACGGGCATCGTGACACTTGCTAGGCCCCTTCTCGCTCTCTGGGAGAGATGTTGAACATGACTGTATCAGTCCTCCTGCCTTGCCCCTGCCATTTCCCAGTAAATTTTTTTTTTTTTTTTTTGTCTTTTTGGTTAGTGCTCATTTGTAAAATAAAATTAGGCTTCTAAATGCGTATGCCTGGTATGTTAACTATTTTTTTTCTTTCCTATCTGTAAGTCATCAGAAGTTGTCTGTTTTCTCCACACCGTTGTAAAGATAATGATGCTACAGTGGATTTATAAGTGAATCTATGAAATGTCAGTATTTATTAAGCAGGGTATCTTATTCATTGAATAACGTTGTACATTTGTTACCTCTGTGCTTGGATTTGTAAAATTTTCCGTCTATGTGCAACTGTTCTCAATAAATCTGCAAAACCAGCAAACCAGTGCTGTTATGTAACTGCGATTTGCTAGGTGGTTTATAATGGTGCAGTTCCTCTCTATAGGCAGAAGATGGCACTATAGAACTGCATAACAATTGCGTTTAGGCTTATGGTGATTATATAAAGTACATTACAAAACTGACCTGGCAGTGAGCTCGTTCTAATTGTATTTTCGGTGTAATTTTTAAGGTATGCATTGACCAAGTTTGATTTGTATTGAGTTATGCGATCATAACATGTTGAGCCAGGGATTTTAACTTTAAATCTGTTAGCAACGTCAACCCGTATCCTAGATGTATTTATTTATACTAATTACCACATTTGTATGCGGAAAAAAACTAGTTTGTCAATTTTGTCACACGATATTGATTGATTTCGATTTATTATTCGGGCCGTTATATCGATCACATTCAAGCTACTGAAACGTTTGACTACTCGCTTAAGTAAAATGTTTTCAATTTGTGGTCTCCGACGTGGTCTGCAGGGCGGGCACAATCATCTGTTGCAACTTGCAACTGCAGAGACAAACAACATTGCCCACTACTGGCTTCACATCCACTTAGACTAGGAGGAAACGACGACCTGCAAGTCAAATCGCGGCTACTCTGGTGTGCATCCAGATCGCTCCCATCTGTGCCTGGCATAAGCACTGTGCTTATAGTGCTCCACATTGCTGCATCTTGTTCCCAGACTAATTTAAGACAGCTCTTTGATTCCCATGCTACAGTTGGCTGGCGTGCACAGTGCCATTTAGTGCAGACAGTCCTCTAGGAATTGCGCAACACAATTGCATTACTGAAAATATTACTTCCGATTTCTTGGCAACCAGGTGAAGATCGAACCGGAATTTTAGTATGGATACAGCGGGCGACACAAGCGGGGAGAGTAAGCCGGTCTACCAGTGTGCGCCCAAGTCCGTGGTCCAGAGGTGGCTGCCAGGATTTCCCATTGCTGTTTGTTTGCTTATGTCTGTGAGCTCTATTGTGATTTGTCTTCTGATGAGCGTCAAGACATTTCAACTGGAGAGTCGACTGCATATGGAAATGGAGAAAGTGTCCATCTTTCACCCACCCAACTACGTCTTTCTGAAAGAGGATGGGACTCTTGTTCCCGAGTTGAGCGCTTCTATCGCAAAGTTTGTCGAACAGGTATAGGTTACAAATACAGTGTCACTATATTATTGTAATTCAATATCTCTGTTTGTGTTTTGTCCGCTAAAGCTTATAAACCACACAAAACGCGTGCGTAAAGCGTGCGTAATATTTGTAGGACAACATGTAACGGGTAGACATTTGACTCGTTTGCTTTTACCACAGTAGCCTACGTTTTAATCACTGTATCCTGACTATCTTGTCCTGTAACCATTCCAACATTTCACGTTGAACCTTGAACAACCAGGCATGCATATCCAATTAAGTTGCAGTTACAATTCTTTAATATAGTGACACACTTTCTGCCCATATATGCACATGTAGCAACAAACACGCATGCATAAAGGAAGATTTTTCGCTTTAGAGTAAACACTTTGAATTGTTTTTGTGTTTATTTTTATGTTTTCCATACTCGGGATGATTATCACGCAATATATTCCAGGGGCCTTATTGTGTGTTTAATTCTTTGATTATATGGTGTTACAATTATTTGCCCAAATATAACATGCAACTTCTCCGCGCTTGTTTTTCCTGTGCCGCTGTAGAAAGTAGTGTTGCAGATGCCCAAAGTCCGGACTGTGAGGGATGCTGTCCAAGAGTGCTCGTGCCCCCCAGGTATGTCACTTTATCACATTGTCCTCCATGTAAGCATTCTCAGCTAACAATGGCAAACATGACAATATCACACACCGGGGCCTTTTCCCACTCACAGGTGTAATATATAGAGTATATTAGCTGACAAATGAATAGGTATACTTGCTTTCCATCACTCTTTTGATCCCTTTGGTGGTTTGTCCTGGAGTGGCGGAGGGAGGTGTAGAGAGAGAGTATATAGAGGGGGGCTTACAGTCGGCCTTTGTGCAGGTGAATTATTGAAAAGGCTGGGTATTGCTCCATTCGGGAAATGTTTCCTCTGTGATATTTGATGTGTTCTTTCCCGTGGCTTGCGGCTAACAGAGGAGAGCGTGACTCTTGTTCTCTTGCTGCTGATTCAATGGACAATATGCAAGTGATCTACCCGCCTATCAGGAAAGCTGCTTGTTAATTCAGCACGACAGTCAATGCCTGTAGCTTGAGGTGTGTGTGTGTGGGTGTGCTTTTAAGCTTGCATTCACCGTACGCCTATGTGAAATCTGTGAATCTTTGTGCCTGAAGACAAGGAGTCATGTCGACTTACTCATGTTTTGTTCTGCAATTGTCTCTTCTCAAGGTCAGGTTGAGCTATTCAGATGTATATCTACTGGTTTAGGGCCTCTGGCATTCTGTATTCTGTCTGGTCTCTCCCTCTCTTCCTCTCTCACTCTCTCCTTCTCTCTCCCTCTCTCCCGCTCTCTCTCTCTCTTCCCCCCCCCTCTCTCCATCTCCCTCTCTCCCAATCTCTCTTTCTCTCTCGCTCTCTCCCACCCCCTCTCCCTCTCTCGCTCTCGCTCTCTCCCTCTCTCTCCCCACCCCCCCTCCCCCCTCTCTCCCTCTCTCGTAACGGTGGAACAGGTGAGAGCATTCACAACTGGAATTTCTGGACTACTTTCAACACATGCCGTTTTCCATTGTGGAGTGGACTGTGCCCAGATATCCACCTTGACTTGAGTTTGTTTGACTGTTGTTGTTGTTGTTGTTTTGTGCTATCAGTTACCTGAAGCAAACAAAATCTCATGATCGTTTATGCACATTGGTTGTATTTACAATTCCTTTGTGCAGGTCATAGGCCAATGTAGGCCTCCGGGTATAGTGAAATCATAATCAGTTACCTGGCTTATGGATAATATTGTTTCAGATCTTGTGTCAAAATGTGCCTGTCTTGCTGAATTGCTCTGTAATTAAGTGGTTTTGGAGTTGGCAAACGATGCTCTGCATGCGTTCATGTCCCTTTTCTGCAGTATCTGCGGCCCAACGCGTCTTGTTTTGATGTTGCTGAAACAAAAGACCACTTTGTTTGTAGCGAGTTTGATTCAACCAAATGCCTGTAGACCTTTTTTTCTCTCCAACAATTAGATTGCTCAGTCTCGATCTGTTAGCGTTTTGTCAGCTAAATGTGTTTATTTAAGAATGTCTAGAGGTGGGTTTAGCTGTAGCCCTCTGTTTCAAATATTTGGTGGCAATTTAGAATAATTTTGTAATTGGCTGCTATCAGGTGTGTGTGTGTGTGTGTGTGTGTGTGTGTGTGTGTGCGCGCAGTACAGTAAAGTATATGCAGTGAGTGTGCATATATATTATATTGCTGTTACTGTTAGGCATGTTTACATGAGCTGCATCTCGTGTGCGTTTGTATGTTATGTGCGACATTATAGCCCTGTGTGGTTCCGTGCATGTCTCTCTGAGTCTTTGAGGGGCCGACGGAGGCTCCTCTCTCAACGCGACGACTGTAAGAAGAGACCCTCTCCCTTTAGCACCAGCTCTTGCTGCCTGAAATCCGAATCTCTGACAGCCTGTACCATAAGCCAAAGTATTTCTGCTGGTGTGTGTGCGTGTGTGTCTGTTTGTGTGCGTGTGCATGAGGGCAAATAGTCACTATCACGGGGGAGTGGCATTTATGCCACTAAAACTATGTCCTGCCTGCCCTAGAGCTTGTATTACAGGAAAGATGCACACATTTGACCAATAGAGGGCAGCACATCAACTGGAAGTAAATTACAAAAGAAGTGAATCACTGAAATCTCTTTTAATGTATCTGTAATGTTTAATTCCATTATGTGGATAGATCTAAAATTAATGTGTTTAAAAGGTGAGCTGCGCAAATTGAGATTGGAAGTGTATTCTATCCATCCTTTCTGTCTTTCCTGTGAATATGCTTTGCGACACATTTATGGTCACCCAATGTGACAGGCCAACAGTCATAAGGCTTAGCTCAGCCACGAATCTCTCTCTCTCCACTTGAACTTCAGGTGTTTGCGATTAGCATTACAGTATAGACATTTATAGACGTTCACGCACACGGCTGTGCTCAAAAGTACATTTGAATTCACCACTTACGTGAACATGTTCACACACGCACACACATACACCTACACACACATACATGCCTATATGCTGCCTTGCCTTATTAGAACCATGTGTAGTCTCTATGTGAGCTGTATAGGGGGAGTGTATTGTCATCCCTGCAATTTGCACTAAGAGCCTGTTTAACGGCTCTGCTGCAGCCCGGGGAACACAACGTCTGCCCGCACCAGTTTCGGGCATCAGCCCAAGACTGCATACCAGCACAACCGCTCCCATTAGTACTGGAGCCCAGACAGGGTCACCCTGGCTCTCAACCCACCCACCCCCAACCAACACCCCCCGCTAGGCCAAACACCTAAAGAAAGCCCAGTGCAACGTCTATACTGCAGAGCCGCGGGTGCAGAAATAATGTTGGGATGTAATAATCCCCTGTAAATGAGGGATTTCTGTTAAACGCACAGGGAGGGTTTATTCCACCCCACATTCTTCCGTTGAGCTGCGAGGAAATCATATACTATAACGTAGACTATAACGTATACTGCAGTTGCAGTCATTCTCTCTCTATCTTCTTTTCTCAGGGGGATCAAGAGGGAGCTATAAATGGGAGCAACGCGTGATCTAAGACACTTTGTCATTGGCACTAAACCGTGCCTCTGTGAGCGTGGTAGAATATCCCCCCCCCCACCCTATCCTACTGGTTCGGGTGTTTTGAAGGGCATGGGGTGAATACCGCTCGCTGTGTGATCATATCGGTTTACATCAGATAAGATCTCACTTGAGCACGTACACCGGGAATGCAGACCTCTCTCCGCGAGCACACGCGTGTAAGTCCACGGGTGTTGCCATGAGGACGTTCGCAGTATTTGATTCTCATTCTGTGAGTTTGTGTTGTGTATCGTCGTCGACTGCCCCCCCCCACCCCACACACACACACACACACACACATGAGCTTATTTGCCTGGGGGAGGGGGGGCAGTATTTAATACAATAATATAATTGTATTACATAGGTGCCTGAGGAGGTTTGTTGGTGCATGTCTGGGAATCAGCCTCTCACCACCCTGTAGCTAGCGCTCATCCTGATGCTGAATGTGACTTCCCAGCCAGGGTGAGTCCAGCAGGGGAAGCTAGCAATGTACTGTGCTACCTATCGTACAGCGTACCGTGCTACCTATAGCTACAGTGTACCGTGCTACCTATCGCTACAGCGTACCGTGCTACCTATCGCTATAGCGTACCGTGCTACCTATAGCTACAGTGTACCGTGCTACCTATCGCTATAGCGTACTGTGCTACCTATCGCTACAGCGTACCGTGCTACCTATAGCTACAGTGTACCGTGTTACCTATCGCTATAGCGTACCGTGCTACCTATCGCCATAGCGAGACAGCGCACGCCATGTAAAATCTGTCGCTGTTGTTGGCCTCCTTGAAAGAACAACCGCAGGAAATCTGGTCCCATTTGGGATTGGTTCCAGAAGGATGGTTCTGTATGTTGTATGCTATCATCAGTATATGTGTGTGTGTGTGCGTGTGTGTGTGTGTGCGCGCGTGCTGGGGATAGTCTCTCTCTCTCTCTCTCTCTCTCTCTCTCTGTTTGCCTGTGCACCTTTAGTGCATCTGTGTTTGTTTTAGTGTCTGACGGCACTCAGACACATGCGTTAGTGTCTGGTTCAGTGGCTGACTGCGCTGCTTTACATTCATACTGATTAAAGTGAGGCTCTAGTGGCAGCACATGGCTTATTGTGTTATGCTGTGGGGGGAGTATATTTCAAAACAGACAATATACACTTTTTAAAACTACCTACAAGTGCTCTCCATGTAGTAGCCACACACGCACATACTAGTTTTCAACTGACATCTTCCCTACATGGAAATCTCTGAAAGCTATGCTAGCAGCATGTGTGTGTGTGTACACGTAGATACGTAGATCTTATTGAAGTTAGCTTTGTAAAAACCACACTGTTTAGCTCTGGGACCGAAGTGCACTTCTTCTTCATTTTGAAAAATAAACCGCTGGACCCAGGCGGTTATCACAGTGGTAAAGGAGTGAAGCGGCGAGTGAAACAGGCACTGCGCACGGCGAGTTTGTCAGAGCAACCGGCGTGGCTCTTAACTTACAGTTACAAGTTGTGCTTCACTACTTGACAGAGGCATTCCTTTGAAGTTGTAACGGCGATGAACTTGGTCAGGTTGTGAGTTGGTCATGGGCGAAGCCATTGCAAACAAGACATGAAACAGCACACAGAATATAGGCACAAAATCAGAACAGTGTGATTGAGACATTTTGGATCCATGTGTTCATATTTAAGCAGCAGATTGCATAGGTCATCACCTCCTCAGCTGGTTGCCAATAAAACCCAAAGCTTCAGAAATAACCAGCTAATGAGCAACAGCTACACGATAGCCTGTTTACATTGACAATGCTTTTTTTATTTTGTTTTTTTCATTCCAGGCATGTTCAAAAGCAGTGGAAGTCAATGACAGAAAATGATGCTATACATATGAGCCCAAATGCAGGGTCAGCATAAGCATGCAAGGATACAAAAACCAAGCAAAAGATATCCAAAACCAGGTCCAAAGCCAGCAGAACATTTAACTGGATGTATTTGAATGAATAAACAAACTACATTGACCAGCTGGCTTCACAGTAGGTCACCGAATATAAGCAGGTCATGGAACAGCTGAGCTGTAGGCCTAACTCTGTAACTGTAAACTAAAACAGTTCAATATAAGTGTTGTCTATTGGCATAGGTCAATAGTACAGGGCCTGGTGTGCTGTTTTACATAGAATGACTTATAATTGATCTTACCTGAGGCACTATAGCCTCAGAATCAGCCATCTTATTTGTGATTACAGGAAAGTAAAGCATTCAAAGTGATTGCCCGGACTTTTGACCTTAGATATCAAAATTATTGTTATTTATTATATAATAATGCATCTCAACAACAAGTTCTTCCCACATGCACATTGTACACATAATACATAATTAAGTAAGTAATTAATGTATTAATCAAAATCTTAAAAGGTTAAGGTGAACTTGGCCGGATTCTACTTCCGTAACTTTAAACTTTATATATTTATTATTATTATAAAAACATTTTTTATCCACATCTGGGTAGAAATGTGTGTCAAATAAGGAATAAGCCAAACGTGTTAACTACCCAGACGTTTTCTTTCATTATCACAAATGTCAGGTGATAAGGTGAACAGTTTTTAATTGGAGGGCAGATAATAAACCTTTAACACCACCCAGACGTCTATGCCTGGCTGAACGGTTGTGAGAAGAAACGCTCCCTCGATGGGTCTGCTTTGCAGCCTAACAGTTTCTTCTGGAAGACAGCACTCAAATAATGTTTTTTTAGGACATCTTGCGACCTCTAAACTTGGCCAAATCCACACATGTAAACGAATGCGACTTTAATTAAAATGTCTCTATCCAGCAGATGTTTCATAGCAGGTCATTTACCACCGGTTAATCCAACAGGAATGTAGCGAGGCCAACCTGCTATAGGACACAAATCACACAAACACACCTGGATCATCTCTGGGTGTGAACCCAGACCAACAGGGAGATGGAGGGAGAGTTATTTTTCACCTCTGATCGCACCCCACCCTTGTATTAAGAAGCACGCAAAATAAGCAGGCAGGATAGCTTCCCCCTGTGACCCATACAATTTAACTGTACTTAGCAGGCCCCTGGTTAGTGTGAAAGCACCTCGACAGGATCGTCACTCTCCCAGCACCTCATTTAATGAGCCCTGGCCTTGTAACAAACCGGACCCAGGGCCTTTGAGCGATCCCTCGGCTCTACTGGCCCGTGTTATTCTGACATGGTAGGGACTATGCTATGTGACTGCAGGGTAGCTATCAACAACTTAACGCCACCTTAAGGGGACAGATCGGCATAGCTGGTTTACCTTTGCGGGTTGACCTTCCCACGTGTGTTTTTCTCCGTTTTTTTCTCGGGGTCATTTCCCGTTTCTTTCCTGCTTTTTTTGACCATTTGTGTTGTGCTGATGTTCTCCGCTAAGTACTTAAAGGTATGTGTGTTTGGCTAGATGGCATTACAGTGCCTCCACAGCATGACAGCGTCTTTGCATTAAGGTAAACATTAGCATGTCTTCATGTTAAGGTAAACATTAGCATGTCTTTATGTCAAGGTACACATTAGCATAGGGAGCATCCTAGAGTGAAGGCACAGGGAGGGAGACGGTTATCACAGATCCTGTAAACAGAGGTCGGTGAGGGCCATTAAGATGGCAAATAGGCCCAGCCCCCAGTGGTGGCTAACACACAAGTTAATTTCCTACTTTGCTAATGACCAAACACAGTCAATTACTGCCAGCCCGTATTTTCCTAAGACAGAGTTTTTACTAGTGACTTAGTAGTTTACTAGTGGGCCCCACAATTTACAGCTGCAAAGGGCTGTCAGTCTTTTCCTATGGAATGTGAGATATGACAAACAATGGCCCTCTATTGATATATTTGCCTATTTTTCCTCAACAGAGCCATGAATCTTTAGGGAATCTGCGGGATCAAAGACAAGGCATGGTGAAACAGAGATGTATTAAACTCAGACACAGTGACTAGCGGTTCAAAGCCTCATACGAGTAGCCGCTTACTCCCTTATATTCAAACGCTGTGAAAGGCTATTGAAGAGTTAACGTCCAACCACAATTACAATGTAGTTAAGTTATCAGTGTCACCGCATGTGAGAAAGGCACGCCAAACCCCTTAATTCGCTCTCTGAGGTTTAAAAGATTCAGTTTAGGGTCTTACACATGTCTCGGCGCTGTGGTTTGGTTCATAATTACAATGATGTTGGGCAGCTATTACCCTGTCTAAATCCATCTGATCACCTTCCAAGGAGAGATGGAGATAACTAGCGATTGTTTGCAAGCTTGTGTGACAAATTAGCATCTTTTGAAAGAGCGTTTTTACATTTTAAAATTAAAGGGTTTATTCCTTGATTTGTGTCAGGAATCAGCCTTGTAGTTGTTAACAGCGGTAGAGAAACTGTTGTTGATTATTTGGATCACTGACAGCGAATGCCCCTCCGGCACTTCAGAGTTGACCGACTGACACTTCTCACTACGTCGCTCCCTGCGCTAAGTTAATGCTTCTATGCTCAAACTGTTATCTAGCACTCCCTTATAGCAGTCCACACTCTTATAGGTACACCTGTGATTTAACATACAGTAATCTGGGGTAGCCGTTTGGGGCAGGATGGTCTAGTGGTCTGGGTCTTGGGTGCCCAGCCGGAAGGTTGTCTGTTAGAACCCTGGTATTGACCTACCTGTAAGCATCCTTGAGCAAGATGCCTAACCCCCTTAACTGCTCCCGGTGGTTGGTCGCACCCTGCTTGGCAGCAATCACCATCGGTGTATGAATGTGTGTGTGAATGTGTTTTTGAATGGGTGAATGTGAGGCAAAGTACTGTAAAGTGCGTTGGATAAAAGCGCTGTATAAATGCAGTCCATTTATAATTTACATTTGGATTTCCCACAATATTTATCACTGTACAGTAAGGACACAAAAACATGTTAGGGTCATCCTCCAGTCAGTGTGACCAGTGACACTGCCAACAGTCTGGAGGTGGTCCCCGGGCGCTGCACAGCGGCTGCCCACTGCTCCCTTGAGGGATGGGCTAAATGCAGAGGATCAATTTCACTACATGTATGTGTATGTGACAATAAAAGCACCTTTGCCTTTACAGTCTGGTCGAGTACTTATTACTTGTTTAGCTGGGGCAGAATGGGGCAGAATGGCTTAAGGGGTTAGAAGTTACGTTGAGACGTAACTTATTTTTTGGACTAAAAGCGCTGGCCTGGGCATTTTTCATGTAGAAACAAAAGCAGCTGAAACTTGTTTCGGTTGTTATGGGAAACACCAGGTCTCACTACGGCGCTTGTGATTGGTCAGCTGTAAAAAGAAGCGGCTGATTTAGGCCATTTTCTTCTGCGAAGTTGAACTTTTTGTAAACTGAAAAAGAAGATCAGAGCTGCTGAAAAAAGCATCTGCGGCAACGTTTAACTTCAGCGCCTATGGCGCTTTTAAAAACACGGTCCGCTCCATAGGATTATGATGTAAAAAAGAGGCCGACAGCTTCTAAAAGGAAGTTACGTCTGAACCTTGGGGTGTCATGGGGTTGATCCCTGACACATTCTTATAAGCATCCTTAAAATGTGTCCCTAGCTGAACACTGAGACCTAGTTGTATTAATCAAGAAAAACGAAAACTGGAGCTGTACCTTTGTTGACAGAGAAAACACGTGAATTGTGTAAAAGCTTCAGGATATAGACAGCTAGCTCACGTCGTCATTACTCCTAACAATCATCCTTGTCTTCCTCGATGCCTTTAGGCGCGTGTGCGTGTCTGTAATTTGCCCGTGAGAACATGTGTGCGTGCCAGCGTGCTAACGGGCGCTAAGTGGGTGCTAAGTGGACGCGTTAATGAGCGCACGGCGGTGAACGCGCACCATCGCTGAGTGCCATGAAAGGGGGTCGCTCGGCATGTGACGGCGTGAGGCCATATGGAGGCAGAGTAAGGGAGGAGCAGTGTGGTATACTGAAATATATTGCACATGCTGAAACTTTAGGGGGTTTTTGGTACCCTAGTCCATCTGTTTTCTACATTCTGAGCAAAACGTTGCTCTGCGTCTGCATTCTTGTTAGAAACAGTATGTTGTGCGTTTGTGTGCATTTATCCACATGCGAGTTCCCACATTGGAGCATGTGTGTGTTCCCGTGTTTCTGCATACCATCTTCTATCCCTGTTTCCAGACTCTTGAGGGAGTCACTTTAGGTCTGAATAAAATGAGTCCTCGGTGAGTTTTTTTTTTTTTTTGTGAAGCAGCAGAGCGTACCGCAGATGTCCAGTCATCTCGCATTACAGTCGGGCTATCGGGGTTAAACATGTGGACGAACTATTAGATCCACCATCTTTTTTTCACCCTCTTTTCTGTCTTAACTCTCTCTCTCTCATTCCTGTGACATTGTCTCCAATCCACTCCCATTCTCTCTTTCACTGTACATCTGGTCATCCCAGGCAGATGGGACGCAGAGCGAGGCTTAACACCTCATCACCATTGATGTACATGTTCATTAACATACATGCTGCATGTGTTAATGCATGTCTTCACATTTGAACCACATTAGCCTGTTTTTAGCTGCATATTCTGCTTTGTTGTGACTGTCAAAGCACTAGCTCTCTATATAACACGTCTATTAGCAATTTTTAACAAAGAAACATGTTTTAAGAGCTTGGCTTTACACACTGGAGACATAGGAGAGGAAGGGTATATTGTTGCATTAAAGCAGCGGAAACAAACACACACCCTTTGTTTTGTGTTGTGAGTCACTCATTAATTACCTAATTGTGATGATGTTTACATTAATAAGGATTTCCATTAATAGTCCCATAAAACCAGGCTTATGCAGCTGACCTGAGATGATTTCAATTACTGTATTTGAAATCTTCACTTGAAATGTTTTCTTGTTGTGACATGAAAGAAGATGAGAGAGATATTTCTAAACACGAGGGGGATTGTAGAGAACATAAATAAGGGAGTCTCGGGGGTGTTGTTGACAATGTGATCATAATCAAACAAAAAAGGCTGAATGCTTTTTCACGAATGTGGGATGTCATGATAATAAATACTGTATTCTAGTGGGCCTTTATGTCCTTAACTCTCTAATATACATATAATAAACAATTATTGTTATATAACATCATACTGGTATGCACTGGCATCTTGGGACCCATATTCCCAATTTACAATGTAAATTGGGAATATGAGCTTGTTTTTTTTTTTTAAACTAGAATTAGGACATTGTATACTATAAATATTGCTGCCAAAACGGGCCCCTAAATATGGGATGAAGTTGTTTACAACACGATAGGTAAAGACCTGAACCAAATAAAGCTGTTACCATAAAACATGTTTTTGTCAATCTCAGCCAAACCACCAGTGCAAAATACATAAATTTAGGATTTATTTGGATCGTTGAAATCCAACACTTTCCCAATAAACAAGGCAGCATACAAATATAGTTCATAAGTGCAATGGTAATTGCAGGGTATTTAACATCTAGTTTATGAGACACATAGTGTGAGGCAGTTTCATTTTTGGGATCAATATATTCTGGTAGTGCATTAGAAAATTGTTTTTTAAATAGCTATATAGTTATATAATTGTAAAAATATCTGTTTGGATGTAAATGTTTGGATCCGCATTGTTCCAAACCAGGAGAGCTGGTGTGAATATCTTCTCTTTATTTTAGAGTTAGGATTTAGTTTTTTTTTTTTTTTTTTTTTTTTACTATTTGCAAAAAACTGCTTCTGTGTAAACCATTGCTATATGAATTCCATCCAGTAGGCCTACTGACCACTCACCACTGAATGTCTGCAGTTAAAGTTATGCTCTAGTGAGTTCCCGATGTTATAGCGATCGGACCCAGAGAAATATCAGATGATTTAATTTGGTCCAATTACGCTTGACCTCTCTTAACCTTCATCCCGTCTCCTGACTCTGTTTTCATATTTTCCCTCACAGACAGTCAGACAGAAAATGAAGCATAGGTCCCCACAAGTCTGTCTTTCCTTAGTGTATGTCTGTGTGTGTTAGTAACAGTACCAAATAAGAGAGGGTGTATATGGAGCTGTTTGGTGCCTGGGTGGATAGATGGATGGATGGATGGATGGATAAATGAGTGGATGGATGGATGAGTGGATGGATGAGTGGATGGATGGATGGATGGGTGTATGGTTGTAAAGGGGGTGCTTTCAGGAGAAGGGGCTTTGTACCCCAAGCAAACAAAGCTGATAAAATCAGACTGGAGAACGCTCAGCTGGAATCCGTCCTGACCTGACCCCTTCCTCCGCCTCGCTCACATTCCCATGCAGCCCTCGCGCCCTTCTTTCTCACCGTCCTCTCTCTCCCCCTTGCTATCCCTGTGTCCCCCCACCCCCACATCCACCCACACCCCGATGGCTTCAACGTCCTGCACCTCATCTTACGGCTGTTCTCGCGTTTCTCTCTCCATCCGTCTCGCTCTTCATCCGGGGCTTGAGATCCTTTTAACAGTACAGTATCTCATGTTTAAGGGCTCCTTCATCCACGTCTTCCCTCACCCCCCCCACCCCCCCACCCCAAAGACCTTTCCGTCTCTTTTTGTTTAACCCATTCTGGTGGGAACCCGGGTAAAGTGGGGTCAACCTTTAGCATGTAATACAGTGTTATTCCTCTGTTGCTGCCGTGCTCTTTGACCAGCTTCATTAATCCTCGCCTCTCCAGCCCCGTCCGATCGCCTTTCATGTTGTCCCCTGGGCCCTGCCCTAGACACGACAGTGGGGCTAAAGTTTCAAGAGCAGAGCCTCGCCTTCGGTGTGTGTGTGCGCCTGCGTGTCCTGCTAGCTAGCGTGAATGTGTGTTTGATATGATAAAGACAAAGCCCGCAGTGCTAACGCAGCTGCGCTTGTTAGATCTGACCTCCTAATTGAATATCGTCTAGTTAAACCATTAAGGAGTATAATGGGATTCATCTGGCAGGAGCTTGCGATGGGAAGAGAAACCCGTCAAGTTTCGGAGTGCTGTGACGAGAAGTAAAGAGAGTGCAAAAGTGGAGAAATATGCGAAAACTACAGCCGTCTGTGATGTCTTGGAAGGATTGTCACGTATATTTAGTTCGGCGCGGGCATGGCGACACAAAGACAGCTGCCGTTGCCAGCTCACTGCTATTTTAGCCATGTGTTGGTCCCCGCCGTCAACTAGACCCGTACTGTATCTGTAAATAGGCTGCCTTGCTGACAGACTCCTCAGGGAGAGCACAGAGGGGTTCGCTTTCGATCATCTGTCTCTGAATCTTAATAAACAATGTGAAATAAAGTTCACTTCTTATTCTGGGACTCCTTGCTGACATAGGCGATGCTTGTTTGTTTGTAGTAGCCGCCCATAATAATCCCCAGCCCTTAAGCGAACAACCCCTTCGGCCTGTTGACCACAGCAACGCCTTGTAGTCCAGCCAGCCTTCACCAAGCCCTACTTAGAGGGTTCAGGCAGGGATGCCCCCCCCCCCACCAACCTGCCTTATCAGCAGCTTACTCTTTGCTTGTCCAGGGGTGAGGTAGGGCGTGAGGGTCATCATTTATCTCTGCGTGCGTGCGTGTGTGTGCTTGTGTTTGTGTGTGTGTGTGTGTGCGTGAGTGTGTGTGTGTGTGTGTGCGTGCGCGTGTGTGTGTGCGTGTGTGTGTGTGTGTTTGTGCGTGTTTGTGCTGGGAATTGCGAGGTGGGTTGAGGGTCGAGCCAATGGGAGATGGTCAGCGTTAATGGCCTGTCCGTCTGTTTGTACACTCTGTCAATCTGTCTCACACGGAGGCCTGCTAAATGTCAGTCATCAGGCCAGACATAGCACCGGCATAGTGTCTCTCTCTCTCTCTCTCTCTCTCTCTCTCTCTCTCTCTCTCTCTCTCTC
>JAODUK010030732.1:0-12575 GCA_027564635.1 Typhlichthys eigenmanni
CTCACACTCTCTCTCTCTCTCTCTCTCACCCTCTCTCTCTCTCTCTCACACTCTCTCTCTCTCTCTCTCACCCTCTCTCACACTCTCTCTCTCTCTCTCACCCGCTCTCACTCTCTCTCTCACCCTCTCTCACACTCTCTCTCACTCTCTCTCTCACCCTCTCTCACTCTCTCTCTCTCCCTCTCCCTCTCTCTCTCTCTCTCTCTCTCTCTCTCTCTCACTCACTCACTCACTCACATGCATGCACATGCACACACACCAGAGGGAGTCTAATGTGACGTATCCATCAGCGTTCAGAGTGCTGACACACCTGATGTTAATCGTCTGAGTGGTCACTGTGCACACACACACACACACAGGCTGATAGAGAGAGAGGGGAAGGAAAGCAGAGGGTAAGCTCTCTCTATATCTCTATCTCTCACCTCTCTCTCCAATTGATCCGTTCATGCATTTTCTTTCATGTCATTTGAGCCTACAGTGTATCTCACTGACGACGTGTGCCAGGACCAGACACGGCTTCTGGTCACTGTGTCAGATTAAACTTGACGTGTCGTGGCAGGGACACTGGCCACGCCACACGTATGACACCGACCGCTCACCGCGTGCTGTCCTTCACGACCTGGCACGAGGTCATGTGTCGTCGGGGAGGAGGGGTCAAGAAGTTGTCAATCATGGCTGCGAGGTCAGAGCTCGCAGTGCCGGTTACAGGACTGATGACGTATTCGGTTAATGTTTGTTTGGTCTGCCGCGGCATAGCAGACAAGTTAGGCTTTGTGTTTACTATTTAGCCTGACAGCGTAATATCGAACCTTGCTATGATCAAACTCAAAACGTACATTTTTAAATAACTTTAAGAGTTGTAGAGGGTTGTAATGTAATACTCACTATTATAAACCTATTTGTGAATACAGTAATGAACGGACACTGGAAACTTTGTGGACTATTGAGTGTGAAGTTGTTGCTGCCAGAGGTGTGCTGTGAATAAGAAAACACGATGGTGCACACCAAATGCACGCGATTGGAAACCAGTTATCTTGGAAACCAGTAGGGACACCACACTGGCCGGTCATGTATTTGTCAATCATGTCTACACAAGCGCTGTGCGTGATGCTGGCAATCTTATGCTCAGAAGAAAAATCTGGATGTCATGAAGAGGAGGACAGTATGGGCTGTCTCTCCTTAAGGGAACTTAAGGTAAATAAAGTATTGACATTAGCCAACAATAGGCCTATAGAGGACAGTATGGGCTGTCTCTCCTTAAGGGAACTTAAGGTAAATAAAGTATTGACATTAGCCAACAATAGGCCTATAGAGGACAGTATGGACTGTCTCTCCTTAAGGGAACTTAAGGTAAATAAAGTATTGACATTAGCCAACAATAGGCCCATATAGCAGATTCCCTGTAAAGGTGAAATAGACAAGGTCATAGGTCAAGTAGATGAAGGTATAGTTGCCACTGCTCCAAATGGTGCCCTTCTGTTTCATGTGTCCATCTGACAACAGCAGCATCATCCATCCTTTTCTTCGCCATATTTACATAGTTCGCCAGAGAGCATCCTGCCATCCTATTGGTTAACGTCAACAGAGCCGGCCCAAGCCTTAATGGGGCCCTAAGCAGAATTTCATTTGGGGGCCCCTCACCGCCTCTGCACCGCCAATAATATTCACTCTCATCGATGCTTGATCATTCACACACCAGCTGTAAATCTAACACACCCATTATTAATGTCAGGGTTCCCACTCTCAGTCAAATGTAAAATGACCTGACTTTTCCTTAACTTTCAGTTTAATGTCCGTGTAAAAGTGATAGGCAGAATGACAACGATACAAATTTGAATATTAATGTGATAATATTTTACATAGGTACTACACAAGTACAAAATTCAATGGTTAAATTAAGTTTTGTAAGGAGGGGAAATCTTCCTTGGGGTCTTTCCCCAGAAACTTTTGAGCGTCAAACATTCCATTTCTTGCAGTCTGGTCAATTATCAGTTTGTGCCTTTTCTCCATCAAATTATGGTGGAAGTTTATTTTTTCATGTAAAGGAAAACGCTAAATCTAGGCATCATGTGACAAAATATAATGCAGTAATGCTATCAGGCATTCTGTGCTGATTTCAAATTCCCATCTCACCTTTTTTCATGTAGTATTATTATCCCTGCTGAGGTCAAAAATACAGACATGCTCTTCTGTCCTCTTCTGTGTCTTTTGTTTGGAAGTAACCTTCCTCAAGCACTTAAGTTCCCAGATATTCCCTGACGACCCAAAACATTACAAGATTCCTTGATTTTCCATGCCTGGAATAGACTTTAAAATGCCATTGATATTCCAGAATTTCCATTACTAGTGGGAACCCTGTAATATAATTATATATAGCTAGATGTGTTGCTTACATCATACCAATGTCAGCTTATGGTTATGGGTTTCCATCTAAAAAGGTAATAAACTCACAACAGTAATCTGGTGTTCATTTGCACTAAAGCTAATGTTCAAAGTGGTAACAGCACAAAATGTTATAGCCTCCTGAACATAGTGTACTGAACATAGTGTACTGACAAATAATAGTTATTTTTACTTTTCTGTGCCTCAGAGTCCATTTTTATGGCATTGCTTTTTTAAAGATGAATGTGAGTGATAAGCTCCCAGCCCTGACAGAGGCAGCAGGCATTTATTAAACCATGCTACCATGCTAGCCAGGCCAATAACATAGCCCAATAGGCCTACTGAGTTTTTGAATGATAACCATAACCAACCATTGACATAATCCATCTATTCATCGTCCGAGGTTGTGGTCATTTGTAGAGTAAATAAATGAGAGGGGGCCCCCTGGTGGCCACGGGGGCCCTAAGCAGTCGCTTACTTCGCTTATGCGTCGGGCCGGCCCTGAACGTCATGGAACACGTCAGCACACGTCGTAGGACGCCAAACCAGGCGAGAAAATAAAATGTTTTTGTACATCCTAGTCTTTTTGTCAGAACGTCGTCAGCCTATCGTAGATGATGTCACACTACATGGTGTAACGACGAGCCACGTTCTGTCCCGATGCTGGAAATGTCATGACCAAATCTGGTTGAGATCGGCCTGAAATCGTGTAGTGTCCTGTGAGCCCGGCATTCACGGACGTAGATCGGACTGGGGGCCAGGGTGTCTTCTGCTGAGCACCCTGTCCTGTGAGAGACTGTGGATACTGCAGACTAAGGACCAGGGTGTCTTCTGCTGAGGGCCCTGTCCTGTGAGAGACTGTGGATACTGCAGACTAAGGGCCAGGGTGTCTTCTGCTGAGGGCCCTGTCCTGTGAGAGACTGTGGATACTGCAGACTAAGGGCCAGGGTGTCTTCTGCTGAGGACCCTGTCCTATGAGAGACTGTGGATACTGCAGACTAAGGGCCAGGGTGTCTTCTGCTGAGGACCCTGTCCTGTGAGAGACTGTGGATACTGCAGACTAAGGACCAGGGTGTCTTCTGCTGAGGGCCCTGTCCTGTGAGAGACTGTGGATGCAACGCTGGCTGTCCTGAAGCGTTGCTAGCTTACCTGGTCCACTAAAGCCCCCCCGTAGCCCAGTTTGAACGCTGTGCCAACCTTTAATGAAGGCAGCCATCTCTCATCGCCCATCTTTGTCAGCACGCACACACACACACACACACACACACACACACAGCCGCGCACACACATACACATATCTATCAGTCAGCATTTTCTCTTCTTATCTCCTCTGCCACTCTATTAAAGACATAAACGATGACTGTGCGTGCACACACACACACACATATACACGTGCGTGTGTACAGAGAGAGAGAGGGAGAGGAAGAGTGTAAACATTTTCTGCTGACATGGGTGTGTGTGTGTATGCGTGTCTGTGTGTGTGTGTGTGTGTGTGTGTGTGTCTTTCTTTAACGCTTCAAACATCCAATATAAACATAACACAGCTGGTAATTACAATTGTTCAGATTTAAATTAAGATTCCATACAACTACATTATGGGTTATGAATATGAGTGGATTGTCACGTAATGTTGGACTACCACTGTAGGTGGATTCTTCTGGGGTTAAACCTAGCCTAGTATTGAAGAAAAGGATGCATATAGTATTACCAAAGATTGTATAATTATGCAAAGATGGTGCATTGTAAAGCATGTGTTCTCTTGCGTCGGTGGAGGTTGACGTAGGTAGGGCCTAGACAGCTACATCTAGCCCACATGGCCTTAAACAAAGTCAATTGACCTCAAAACAGGGTCGTTCTGGTCTGCAGAAAAGGTGAAAGGTCGCCCCCCTCGTTCCAGAAATAGAATGCGGAGGCGCCGTCCGTTGGAACCTCTCTGTTAAATTATACTCTCTGCTCATAACAGCTTTTCTCAATCGCAACACAGTTCCTGAAACACAAAGTTAGCATTAGCTCATCTTCTGCAAGGTTTAAGCACAAATGTCAGCAATTGACACAAAAATCTATTAATTAAGTAACCCTAAACGTCTAAATTGATTATGCCATTTTTCATTTTATTGCCATCACTCCTACATCTATTTGTGTTCATTGGGCAAATCCTTACATGCAAAACAGTGCAAACATCAACCAATACAATCAATCAATATGTCTGACTTGACTCTCACCCTACTCAATATCAGCGGCGTGGGTACGCGCTATATGTTTATAAACTTAACGTAATCGGTGCAAAGGTACAACTTACTGTAATATATCTGAGGACAGCCACTCCTGGAGAGTTGTGCAGGATTTGTGCTCCTGTAATTCCTGCAAAAGATGGGTAGACGAGGATGGTGCGTGAATGGAATGCACTACATTGCAATGGGCCCTAGCAAAACAGCTAGCAAACCAACAACCATACCAAAATAGGCTACAGCAAAGTGAGCAAGCAGAAAACCAATTCCTTATTTAGTTTGGTTTTTAGCATACGTTAGCATAATACATGGATTGCATTGCCTATCTTACCTATTTAGCATCTGGATCTAGAGGCCACTAAATAAACAAACACAATGTTCCGTCAGGTGCAGAGAGATGTGTGAAAGACGTACATAGCCTATAATTTAACCTATCGTTAGGTTTGGTGATGCAGAGATTGATAGCCAGGGCATGAGAGGGTCTGCACACTCCAGTGCATTCGTCTGTGCCTGTGTGTTAAGACAGAACGAGAGAGAGAGTGTGAATAGCCTAAACCACCTAACCGATGCACACAGTATTTCAGTAGATATTTATAACTCAGACGGAACTCTGGTTTGTCACTTGTTATCTTTTAAATCGAGATGACTGCTCAACATCTTGATGTCAGTCAAGGAATGGTCTATCGGCCCAACCCTATAGGGGAAATCACACCAGAAGCCTTCAGTGGCAAGAAAAAAGGAGATATTTACAACATTGCATGGCAAGGGGAATATCAGGTGTGGCCCAATCGAGATGAGCGAGTGGCAGTAAAAAGCTAGAGGAAATGTCTTGACTATGTACAGATTTTCTTATTTTTATTTTTCACATATGACAGCTTGACCACCTTCAAATTACAGTACTAAATGTTTTGCTTTACTGTAAACCCTTTTGTTATGGTTGTTGAATTACAATAATCTTTAGATTATAATAATAATAAATGATTTTTAAGGGAGCCTTTCAAGACAATAAAGGACATCTTACATTACAAATACAAAGACACAGCCTAATATAAAAACATTTACTAAGACAGCATATATATTAGACATATAAGATACAAATAAAAAAGTGTGTAAAGTAAAGGAGACTGAGCAGAGATTGCCGCACTATTAAGTATTTACCTAGTAAAGATCATTTTGACAGATATTTTGTGTGCCTTTGTTTTTGCAATAAAACAGAGATTTTTTGGTGTAATCATTGACAAAATCGTAGGGCCTTTTGCAGGTGTAAAAGAATGTTGTGGTAAGTGTGTTTAGAGTTTCAGAAATGTTGTTTAAGTGATTGAGAGTAACTATAATACAAATATTTGAAAGTGAACCTGAAAGTGTTCTATGCACTATGCATCTTCTACCACTATATATTTACATAGTAAACAGTTGTTTGCCACTATATTAATGATTGAAATATCATATATATAACCTATAATAAATGCAGTGTCTGAGGATGAATATATTTAAATACATAACTCATAACTCACACAGTAACTCTGAATATTGAGTTATGTAGTGAATTCAATGGAAAATATTGTACAGGATTTGATCCAATACCTTTAATGTATTTTCCTCCGTGCACAAATCCTTCCATTTCCCGGATTCTGTCTCTGCTCCCTTGGTGTGAGTTGGAACAATTATTATGTGAATGTCTGGTTTCTCCAATTGAACTCCGATGTGACTTCTTATTTGCTAAGCCACCGGGCGATCAATAAAAACAATGTATCATTTAAACAGTACAAGCCGTCGTTAATGTAATATTTAATGTAGAAATGTAAAATAGATTGCATGGTTATTCTCCATTCCCCAGAAAAATAAATGAGAAAGCTTTTTTTTATTTAGTTATTTAATGAAACAGCTTTCAAATTTGTTTTGCACAAACTGAGACATTCGTCAATACGTTCATAACCTTGCTGTGCATGCATGTGTGAGAGAGAGAGAGCGAGAGAGAGAGAGAGAGAGAGAGAGAGAGAGAGAGAGAGAGAGAGGCTGCAGGCTTGTTAAACTCCGTCACCATTTCCAATCTTGCAATATTTCTGTTTTCTACTTTGCTTGCAAAAGCCCAAGAGAGCAATCTTCGATCAATCAGACCCAATCAATGGATGAAAGAAGACAGTCTTCGAAGCCTCATCTTTCAGAGCTCATAACTCATAATAACTTATTTACAGAGTAGTCCTACCGTCCCGTGATCACTCACTCGTATCTACTAAAACTGCACACTAAAAGTTGTTTAATAAACACAGTTAAAGTCCCATTGGAATCACGTGGGGCTCAGGGGAACAAACTCCATAGAAGTCTGTATATTAATCATGTCTGTAGCCAACACAACCCACCCACCCACATACACACACACGCACACACACCCACACACGCACATGCACACGCACACACATCCCACCCACCCACACACACGCACACACATACGCACACACACACACACACACACACCCACAAACCAGACTATCACTCACACACTCATGTGTATGTGTGTGCATGTGCGTGTGTTTTTGTGTGTTTGAGTCATCTGTTGTTCTGTTGAGACCAACCTTTATTGTAAAGTAACAACACTGTGTGTTGTAATGCCGCACTCAACCTCATGGGGCATCGCACGTACTGTACACACAAACACACCGTGTCACAGATAGGAGATGAGCGAGACAGAGAGAGGGAGGGAGGGAGGGAAGGAGATAAGGGAGGAGAGGAGGAGAGAAGGAGATGAGGGAGGAGGTGAGAGGAGAGAGAGCCAGCAGAGGAGGGGATGTTTTGCTCCTGGTAGCACATTTCAATAGGCTCCACAGTCAATTTCCGCTTTGTGCTTCCTTTGACTTATTGCCACCCCCCTTCCCACACACACACACACACTGCCAGCTCCCCAGGTACACAGGAGGAGATCAGCAGCATATTACTTCTATAATTATGTTTTCTCCATTCTGCGACATTCATTTTCAAAGGGAGGTGGCTGGCTGTGGTGGCTTCTCCGACATCCAATCAGGAATTGATCACCCGGCTAGTGCTCCTTTAACATGGCCCACGCTTCAAGTGCTTTAAATATGAGCACCTTTTTCTGTGATTACTCTAAATACTAAAATCCGTGTAATACAAATATGTCAAACTCCGACGGCCCGCCCGTGGGCCGTTCACCATCTTGGTTGTGGAAGTTGTGTTGTTGACATGTTTAACTTAAAAGTTGTTCTTCATGCTATATGCCGTTAGAAAGCTACACATCTTACAATTTGATTAATATAAAAGAATTCAAGATACGATCGTAACATCAGGTACACTCAACGGATATGTCAGACCACCACCTGCAATAATTGCAGACATTTTAAAGGGTTAATATTAATAATTAGTGCCCCCCCCCTCTTCGAGTAAAGCCCAAATTAAAATGTGTGATTGCCTTTATTATACACGTCTGGATCGCCAAGCGTCTCGGATATCAATGTAATCCAACAATCATTGCCCAAATTAAGGCATTTTTCAACAGCTCACTTAGACCCCATATTGTAACTTGTGTGTGCAAATATCGCAGCGTGCACGTTGACGTTAACACGCATGTAAATAGTGATCTTATTCATGTCATTCAATATACACGTCTTATACACCATCTGAAACCAGAGACCCTTGTGATTCTAACCATATGTTCTGTTTACAAAAAAACAGCACCCCGGCCTAAACAGGCTTCTAAAGTTAATCGATACTAATTACGTTTTTCGAATTAGAAATACCACGCTTTGTCTTACCTTTGATTGTATCATTGACAAAGTTTGCTTTGGATCGAATCAAACCCTCTTGAAACAACACGTTCTCACTCCCGACTCGTCAAAAACTGCAGCTAGGTCAAGGACCTTTCTCGTCAGTTTTCGAAGCGTTAGAAAGCCTTTGGCGTCGTAGTATGAAGACTTCGGTCATTGACTGTTACAGCAAGACTATGGAGTTACCACCACCGGTTTATTTTAAGCTATATGGGCATGCAATTTCACCGCAAATAGTAGCTCCTGGTTGTAGATAAATAATCATAATACAATCGTGTTGTGTTAAAATGTAATTACTTGAAATCATAGGCTACACATAGCCTATACTGAAATTTAACTGAAACTATTTAATTTTATGATTTCAGGTAAATACATTTTAACATGTCACGATTTTATATTGATCCTACGACGCCAAAGGCTTTCTAACGCTTCGAAAACTGACGAGAAAGGTCAATGACCAAGCTGCAGTTTTTGACGAGTCGGGAGTGAGAACGTGTCGCTTGAAAATGTTAATCCAGTAACAAAAGCATCATGAAAAGGTATTCTTCGTCGGTTATTTCCTCATTGTGTGTTAGTATCTGGTCGCCGATATGTATGGGGTATGTAGTTCTATGAGATGTCATTGGATCTAACAGAGGAACATGCAGTCTGTGAAAGACTACACAACATCTAAAACTACATTTCCCCTCATCTTTGGAGTCATATCTATTCAGGAAGGGGTCACATGTCAAATTTGACCAATCAGCGATGGAGAAAACGAGTCGTCCATTTCGGATTTTGGAGCGGGAACCAGATTGATAATGATGAGGGAAGAAAGGATCATGGTGATGAAGGAAGGATGGATATTAACGCCCATAATATATGTATGTAGTGCTAACACAGATGCTACATGGAAGCAGGCCCTGGGCCGTCCCAGGTGCAGATGAGACTGCCTCTCCGCCCTGGCAGAGTCAAACCCGGAGGAATGCCGGGACACCAGCTGGCAGGCTTCCAGTTTTCCCCCGTTAATGACATCCCTCGTTAGGGACCAAGTGGGCTCCTCAAAGATTTTTCCTGGAATTAACAGGGGAAGGCTTCCATGGGTGATTGATAGCTGTAGAGAGAGAGAGAGAGAGAGAGGGGGGGGGGGGGAGAGAGAGAGAGAGAGAGAGAGAGAGAGAGTGAGAGCATCGGAAGCCGGCATCTTTAGGGGACTGGCGCTCCATCTTTGTTTGGAAGAGGAGATGACAGTTATTGTCTCCCGCGGTCTGCCGGGAATTCCCTTCAATTGACGGAATTCTCCGTTCCATCAGCACCCCACCACCACCACCACCACCAGAGCACGTTGCCACATTAATCTTCCAGTTTGCTTATGAGTCCCACTAGAGCTGATATAGAACAAGGCTCAGAGAGAGAGAGAGAGAGAGAGAGAGAGAGACAGACATGTGGACACAATGAAAGCCACGCAGGCAAAACCACATAGGCGGATAGAGCAACAGAGGGATGGAGACAGAAAGAGACATAAGAGAGACAGGCTGACAGTGAGAAGAAGACAGAAAGACAGACACAGATAGAGAGAGACAGGGACAGTGATGGACAGGCTTACAGCTTACTGATAAAAAAAAAGAAAAAGGGTATTTTTCTATATAACACAATGGCATGGTGACACAAAATATGGTCGAAGACGTTTGCTACTGACCCTCAGGGACGGTTTGTTCCTCAGGGCGATTGGGCAATGCTCCACAAAAGGGAGAAAGAGAGAGGAGGGAATTTCAAACTTTACCAGTGTACGCTACGGTAGCTGACTGGCCTCTCTCTCTCTCGCTTTCTCTCTCTCCCTATTTCTCTCTCCCTCTCTCTCTCTCTCACTCTCTCTCTCTCTCTCTCTCTCTCTCGGTTGAAGTGCTCCCAACAGAGCTAATGTGTTAAGTTTACGGGGATATTGGATGCCGAGGTGACAAATGAGGTTTTGGAGGGATTGTGGTGTCAACTGCGGGGATTCCCTTCCACTCCCGCCCTCTGACTGGGCAAGGTGATAGTTATCCATCTCTGTCACCGTGGAAAACTCTTGCAATTGCTTCCGTCCGGACCCACTCCATTTGTTTTCATTGGGTGTACGAGCCCCCCCCCCATCCATCTCCTGTGATCTCCTGATACAGTGTACAACCGCTTGTTCCCACTTTCTTACGTTCATCCGGCTTTGTGCCACGAGGATCGGTCAGCGGGCCACATTTTATCACCAATGAAAGATGCCCTCTGGACATTAGGACGCGATTCCCCTCGGCTGTGCAGGTACTGTATATATGACAGGCAGACAGCATCCCAGGTTAGATCCCCTTCCTCAAATTAAATGTATAGTCCGTGACACCCGCTTGACATGTGATTTTGGCAACATCTACAGTAAAGCAAAACAAAACAAAACAACTGGTTTTGACTATTTGTTGAATAGAGCCGCACAATCTCAGCTCACGACAGCAGAAAAATGGTTGCAGTTTTAGCAACAAATGTTGTTTTGTTGATATTGTACATATTTTAGGGTCAGCAAAAGTAAATCAACTTTTGTTGCAGCAGCTGCTTCCTTGCTGATGTTTGGCAGGCCTGGAACTGGTTCCAAATTTTTCAAAGAACATGTTATATACTTTTACCAAGCTAATAATATACTAGAAGTGTATCAGAGGCGATTGCTCTAAGAAAACGGGAAGCTCAACTTCCCCTACGATTATGTTTACTAAAGTATACATCATGACAACAATGGTATTTAGGCCTAAATATTACTAAGTGTACAGCATCTACACTATATCCCTTATTGAAGTCGAACCCTTTATTCATTTAGCAATACGTCTATCTGTGTTCATGAGCAGCTTATCTGACACGACCAACGGAAGCACGGCTCTATAGACCACTATTAAAGCTGAGCTTCAAAGGGATCTTATGAGAGATTCAAGTGCTATGACTCTGTGTCTATGGTGAAAATATCAACGGTAATTGGACAACAAGCCAAAACGCGTCATTTTGATTCCCGTCCTGACGCTCAGCTTCAATGGCGGTCTATGAGAGCTTTTCCTATAGGAAAACACATCTCAGCTTATATTGGACAGTAGGCTTTCTTTAATGCAAATGTTTCCCGCCTCGAAGTTCAGCTTCTTTGTTTGATTCTTGGCAGATTTCTCAATGAGGGCGGACCCCGAAATAAACAGCCAATCTTTGACAGAAAGACGTTCTGCCACGTTCGTATACAGGAAATCAGAGAGTGCTCGATACAGTGTTTGTATTTTGTATACTTTTTTGCAGTCTATATATCAAGTTCTCAGCTCGTTTGGTAATTAGGCCTGCTGTGTTCATGTTTTGTGATTATAACTAGCAACAAACTTTATCTCTCTATCTATCTTTTATTCCTTTGTTTCTGAAACGACCAGCCACCACTGTAGTGTATGTATTTTCAAGCTATTCCATTTTGTGAAAACAATGTTTTAATATAAGAAGTATGTTTTTGACAAACATTGGAAATGAAGTGATGGATTTAATTGGAAGTTGTTGGTCTAGTGTCTACTCCTTATAAAAGGTTACATTATGCCAAAAGCAGTTACAGTTTCTTTTTGAAAAAGTTAATTTCTAATGGTTTTAGAAGGCAGGTGTCTTTTGAAGTTCATTTTAGGTCGAGAGAGAGTTGTCAGCAGAGAGGAGAGGAGCATTTCTCAATATTAAAAAAGGCATTTGTAAGGTTGTGCTATGCATCCTTATGCCTGATTATAGTAATTTTTGAGCTAAGTAGACCTGCGCTTTAGGCTGTAGCCGTAGTTGGCTGTCAGGACATTGGATGTGCTTGTTTAGTTGTGTGTCAGGACGTTGGGATTGTTTATATGTGTCAGGATGTTGGGAATGTTTAGTTGTGTGTCAGGATGTTGGAGGGAATGTTTAGATGTGTCAGGATGTTGGAGGGAATGTATAGATGTGTGCAGGATGTTGGAGGGAATGTTTAGATGTGTGTCAGGATGTTGAAAGGAATGTTTAGTTGTGTGTCAGGATGTTGGAGGGAATGTATAGATGTGTGTCAGGATGTTGGAGGGAATGTTTAGATGTGTGTCAGGATGTTGGAAGGAATGTTTAGTTGTGTGTTAGGATGTTGGAGGGAATGTTTAGATGTGTGTCAGGATGTTGGGAATGTTTAGATGTGTGTCAGGACGATGGGAATGTTTAGATGTGTGTC
>JAODUK010030743.1:0-22954 GCA_027564635.1 Typhlichthys eigenmanni
TGTCTGCATGCATACAGGTACTTTTATAGTCAGATATACAATTCTTAATTGTGAGTCGTGACCATTCCTACATTTCTCTGTCTCTCAAGTTCAAGTAAGCTTTATTATAACATGAAACCGTATAGCCAAAGCTGTTATGTAGCCTCTATTGAAGTCTGTGTCTCTGATGTGTGGTAGTGTGTATATCTCTCCGCAGAACGTAGTATGTCCGTGTTGTGTTTGGTGCCCTCTACTGGCAAAAAAAAAAAAAAAAAAAAAGTGATATGTTGACCCATAGGCCTGCGGGAGTGATATATAAAATTACTTTTGCACCAAAATTGCGCCCCACCCCCCATGTTTTTCACCGGCCGCCACTGACTCACAGTCCCGTGCAGCTTAAGGGTGATTGAAATGGTTCACAGTTTCAGTGACATACTGTCTTGGCGGAATTTTTTTCCTTCTTTTAGCACTCTAGTTAAACATTTTACAGCTTGACTTCAGCTGTTCCCGCCAATTTGGTTTCTAACAAGTGGTCTGACTCTTCTGGGGGAATAACAGTTGTCCCTGGCAGACTACCCTACAAACGCACCAGTCTACACTTTTAAAATGAGAATGGCCGGAGTAAAGGTTAGATGTGCAAGCTTTCAAGCCCATGAAAACATTACCAAATGTATTAGTTCTAAACACATCAGTGTTTACACGCAGAAACACACGCATGCATTGCAGACTGAATATGTAATTGGCTAACCAGCCTAGAAAATGCCATGTCATGGCCAGCACACCATTAATTGGAAGGCTTCCATCAAACTACACTAGCTAATCTGTGTCATAGCTGATTCATTCACACGGCACCCCACAGCGAAAAATAAGCTCAACGTTCTTCCAGTATTGTCGAGCTTCCAGACGTCTTGTGAAGCAGTGCAAATTATATTTCCTCCTCCTCATATGACCGCTGACTGTGATCATCTGTGGCAGAGGTGTGAGGTGAAGGTTCTCTGCGAAACACAAGAGGCCGTGGAACGGGAGGAAGGAGGAGGTGCATCTCTCCACGGGGGCGAGTCACTATCATATGCTATCTGGTGTTTTCCTTTAATTAAAAGTGCACGGGAACGAATGACTGGCAGTCCCGCTTCACACTTCTGCCCAGGACAAATCATTTTTGATGTCAGATATAAGTCAGATTTGACTTTAGATGGTGCTACTTAAAGTTGTCAGTTACAAAAGAAATGGGGAGAAGGATGTCATTTTCCAGGCTATAAAGCATGTCAGGTACACACACACACACACACACACACGAAACACATACAGTATATGGCCCAGGGCTCATGCCAAGGACATGGCGGGTGACATTAAATATTGAAATGTAAAGCAGTTAAATTGCTCTGTTCATGTCCTTTCAAAGAACATTAAAAGTCAGCATGGGGTGCAACAGAATTTGTGTGCTTATGAATTTGTTCCACGTGGCTCAACTGGCTCAGAGATGATTGCATTGGGAGTATGGTACTAGTTTTACCAGGAAATTAAACATCTTGTTTTCTGACAACATGATAAAAATGTCTACCTTGGAAAAGGAGTAGAGAAGCACAAAATCCCTTTGTAGACTGCATGAAACTACATGAACATAAGATGTAAAGTTTGTGGCGAGGTGGGGGTGATTACTTGCCTTGTTAGCAGTTGAAATCTAAGATTTTTGAAATTTACTTTAATCATTGGCTAACTTGATGGCCATCCCATGCCACTCTGGTATACCTCTGTGTCAATTTATTTTGCTTTCAGCTTTCTTTGAGCCATCTGTATGACACCAACACAACAAACCAACCAACCAACCAACCAACCAACAAAGACAGTAAATCTGGCCCCAACTCATTGGGTTGGGTATCAATTCTCTCTGTTGGCAGGCAGCTGCTATTGTTGAAATATTAATATTTAAATAGAGCAGCGTGCTTCAAAAATAAGCATAAAAGGCATTCTCCGTGTTTTTCAAATGAGTCTTATTATTCATTCCATGTTAATTATAAATAATATGCCATCAAGTGAATGAATTGCTCTCCCCTACTGTTTGATGGCTGCAAATCGCCGGTTTCAAGAATGACAGAGATTATTTAAGAAGCTTTTTTGACACATACAGTGAACATTTCAACAACTAGCAATTCAATATACCATTCACTTTGATGAACCAGCTTCTTAACGTCAGTACCATTTATATCAATCATGGTGATTATAAAATTACCAAATGTGTTTACTGATTCACACAAACTATTTATGAGATTATAAGAAAACGAATAGTTTAAATAGTTTAAATATTTTAAATATTTGTAATTATTACAAGTTATTTTAAATCAAATTATCTCTAATTACAAAAGGGAAATGCTGCTGCTTTAATTTATGTTTATGATAAATGACCTGCTTCAAGTATTAATCATATAACAAAATTAGTTAAAGCACTGTTCAATTTGGAATTGGGATAGCATACAATATCATAAAAACTGCATTCAATTATCTCCAGTGCATGCTAATTTCCTTAGAATTGATTATTCCTACAAAATAATTATTCAGAATACACAATATAAAATGTTATTTTCAGGAGCCCAGCGTTTAAATGCACTTTACAGTGAAAACATGTTTTGCAACCACATGAAACCCAGGCTGCAGCTTAAATGGGCCCTACTTTTCACAGCAACAAGACACCAGCTATTCAAAGGAATGAGGGAAACATCAGTCTTGCGTGTTATGTTTTTGCAACAATTCATAAGCAAAGTTCACTATATATACACAGTACTATACTGTATGTTTTATATATATTTGATATTTTAGTACTGGTCCCTTAAACATTAGCATGCTCTTCCAAATGTTTGTGTTTCTGTTTCAAGTGTACATCATTGTGCAATGCCACCAAAATCTGATGCTGTCTTCTCAAACGACCAGACACACACACACACTGCTCTGCAGAAACAAAAGATCTGGGAAAATAAAGATGAGCTCTAATCCGAGGCTCTGCTCTCTAGAAAGTCATTAGGTCAGGGAATTGCGGAGGACGCACGGTGAAGGGGCTCTTTATAATGAAGAGCCCGTGTTCCACAGGGAAACTCTGCCTGCAGCATGCAATCAGACCAGGGTCGCTATGGAAATGAGATGTCCCTCTCCCCTCCCCCCCCCCCCCTCTGAGTCTCTTCCCCATGAAGAAACTGACGGGCTAACACACCTTAAGATGAGGGCTGCCTGAACTCCTTGAAAGCATTTTAATATCTCACAAGACTGTCGCTCTAAATCACCCTCCACAAGCCTCTCGTTCACAGACAATGCCGGCGCAATGTGCTAAATACATCAATCCGTCAGATCTGACCATCCCTGAAAAACCTCATTATAGGTGAAGCCCGCCGTTAAAGTGGTCAGGATGATATGCAGATAAATCCTGCGTGGCTTGCACCAAATCTAGACTAAATCATCTACTTGTTATCTAGTTTGTTCATGAAGAAGATTGTGTATTACTACATAACAGTAAAAGATATATCAATGTCAGTGTACAGTATTTTGTCTGATCTGTTCACACAGGTGATCTTGCATCCAGCTAACTACTACTACAATTAAGGTTTAGTAAAGAAGGGCTTTAATAATATTTGCAGTGCATAAAACTAGTATTCTTCTTGATCCCTAAACAATACTTGAGGGAACCATGCTACAGTTCAATGTGATGTTTTCTAATGATCAAATTATACTATTAATAAAAACATTTAAGTAAAAAAATATAGGTTGGGCAAGTAAGAATCAAAAGCCTCAACTAACTGGGGTGAGGTGACATTTCAGTAAATCCATATGCTCCTTGTATAAACGGGATTGTATGCAACGGATTAAGCCACAAAACAAAGCACAACAAGAAAAAGAAAGGGCATCAACCTCCATGCATTGGTAGAGAAGCAAATCTAGGAACTGGGCACACCAAAAAGCGGGCAGATAGTAAATCCCCCCAGAGACACCCTGGCTTTGAATGAGCATCCAAATGTAGGCTTTTGGCACTGATTCAGACAGGAAGACTAGACGCTCTACTGACCGTGTGGCAGTGTGGCAGATTAAAAATGAATTCAAAACGGTCCTGAAAAGCCCTGACTCGGATTAGCCAAGACACGATCTTGATCAGTCTGGCACTTTGATGATCACAACAAATTAAATTCTTGAGCTACAATATCCAGGCAACTAACCCCTAGCCTCCTGATACCATCCTGATCTGGGAAGTATCAGACTGGAACCCCTCCATTCAAAAGTGAAATTACAATATGCATCAAATGCTTTCCTGCTGTTAATATAGATATATAATTAGATAATCTAGGTAGGTCTTAAACTTTTTAAAAAATGCAACGGAGGTTCAACAAGTTGTGTGTTCAAATGCAATAAATATAGAACTGATTGTTTCCCATAGTTGATAGCGCAGTGAATGCATCTTCATCTTCACAGAGAAATTACTTCATTGCTGTTGTCTGTCTCCTTTCAATTAAGTTCTAAACAGCATTACTGATAAAACCACAGTGTTAATTAATAGCTTGTAATGGTGGGAATGTCCATCAGTAGTTGTATAGTGCATTTCTGTGGTCATTTTAGGAATACGTTACATCTGCCCACTGCTTCACCAGGCTGGCACGTTCCAGACTGATTCATGTGGCAATATCAATCTGTGACATGAAGATGGTAACACCAGAAACCTTGTAGATCATCAAATCACAGGCATATCAGCATGAGGTCTAACAATTTTGTGTAATTTCACTGAATATGAACCACCTTTTAAGTGGCTCTATATGACATTCTGCTTGTAGGTGTCATACTAGAGCACCACCATCTCACACACACACACATGCACTAAAATGCATGCAACCAGCTAGCTATGAAAACAAAGAACTTGGAACTGGGAGGAGCTTGGAACCCACAGAGGGAACATGATGTCATTATTTGCCAAGGATGCAATGACTCCAATATATTTACATAGAAAATTGTTCTGCTGCTATATTGTTGAAATCATATTATGGCGCACCTTTAAATATAATGCTAAACACATAATACAATCTTAGTTATGTAATGTTATTTTGAAAAATGTTCCTAGTCCAGTAACTGGTATTTGGCTTGTCAAATATTTCAAAGGTACATAAACCAAAAAGGGTTTGATGACCAGACACACTATAGCATTACATGACCTCCATAGCAACTGTGGCCCTTCTAAGGAGTGCTGAGTGGCTCATGCATCTTTCTACACAGCCTTCCAGGCTCTGCACAGTTGTGTTTTATGAACATATGAACACGGTAAAGCAGGGGAGGATCTGGGCCGCTATAATGATGATATGCATTTCTTTGGCCTTCAATTTGTTGAGCAATAAACATTTGCAGGAGGAAAAGGCAAGGTTTGTTTCTATTCTCAACTGACAGATACCACTATAAACCCCATAAACATTATTTCCTCTGGGTTCCCTCCCACCAAAGATGTGAAGACGAATACTTAATACTGCACATAGATACGAATGGTGTGTGCCTATAGCACTCAATAGGGTCTCTCCCTATCTGATGTGAGCTACACACACGCACATATACTCCCCAAGATACCATGAATAGCAATAAGTGGGGTAAATATAATGAATGGATGTAAGCCATTAAGATAAGAAGGGAGTGCTTTGGATAACCAGGTACTGAGATGAGGTCTCTGAAGGCTATGTTAAGGGAGCTGGCAACTGGCAGATGAATCTCCGGAATGGCATGGGCAAACAGGGACAAAGCCTCTCCAGTAAGCTCTTGACTGTTTCTACCTCATTAAAGGCGTCGGGGAACGGTCACTCCCTTCTGTTGACCAACTGACGGACTGGCGCACAGAGGTCATATTCAGTGGCACATTTCAGTGGCAAATGAGATTAACAACGATGAAGTCAACGTGGGAGCATCTACAGAAAAGAGCGCAGTCTATATTTTCCTTTGTGACAGTATGACGACGCACGCATACAGCAGGCAGCCGTTTTGCATGCCATTACAGGATTTATTTTTAGAAATCATTTTTCAAATGAAATCACTTGAAAGGAGCTTGACTAAACTAGGCTTGAGGAGACACTTGTCAACACAATAACAAAGGCTAATGGCTGGGTTCATGCTTACTATGGAGAGGTCTCTACAGTTATAAAACGGCACTTAAGAAAATCTCTACAGCGATTACACGGAAGGGTCATTTAGCCTAGTCAGTTACTGCCATTTACAGTATCACATGACAACAAAGGGGTCAATCTTGAATGTGGCACAGCATCTTGGGTTAATAACAGGAGCACAGAGGGCCTTAGGTTAATAACTGGGCAGAGAGCAGTCGAGATACATTACATTACCTTGCTAGACCCATATAACCCTAATAAGGATATCTAATGTAGCATGAAAACACATGCATACATCTGAAGTGAATATGCCAAAGTGTTGCACAAATGATTGCTGTTTTTGAGTAACAAGTACACACAAGATTACTAAATGAAAACATTTTCTTTCTTTTCTTTAGAAACAACAACACAATATCAAACACCAACAAACTAATTGAAACAAATTAAACAGGTGATCTGTGTTTGTCTTTGCACAAACACAAAGATAAGAGGTAGGTTTGACACACGGGCAGAACATGACAAAGGCAATGCCAGCAATACATGGTAGTTTTGTTTTGACAGCTGTCACTTTTATTGCCACTTTAAACTCCACATCCTTACAATGTCACTTCCTTACTGAGGAAGGCAATTCGCTTATGACTAACAGATGCTGTATTCTTTTGGGAGTTGCACCACCATTTTGTTTCCTCAATGGGATGAAACAATTAGAGATGACAATAATTCATGAAAATTAAAAAAGGGTTAAGGACCTCTGTCTGTGCAACAACCCTGAAATTACCAAGCCTTTGCTACAAACAAGACAAGCAAGAAAAATGTTCCTAACCTTGGGTGACATGAGTCAGAAAACAATACTATCTGTCATTCTAAACAATGAAGCACAATTGCACATCAAGTTATGTCATAACCACACTGCTGAATTTGGGGTGGGAACTTGGAAGGCTGGGGATTTCCACCACTCGACAGTAATTAATCATCTGCCATGATGTTAGGCTTTTTCTAGTCTCTTAAATATCAGCAAACAACAAAATGTGGCGGTCAAACAAAGGCAGTTTGTTCCATTGCTGTTTAGACTGCGTTGAGAATATTATTAAACAAGCACATCTTGATTTGACACATTAATGAAAAAACTAATGAAATGATGGCAGATCAAATGTGCAATTAGTTACAAAACCATTCACCTTATTGCACCTGATACGCCAATCAAAAGTTTGTAGGTTTTTATGAATCGCCATGTTAGCATAGCTTCAAATATTTGCATGACACCACACATGACATATTCTGATGAGAAATGGAATCAGGGCAAATATTCTGCCACAGGTTGAACAATATTCTAGTGTGCTCTTGTCTGATGACAGTGTAATATAGGGGCTCACAAAAGATGTGAGAGACACCAACACACATGCAAACACATTCACACGCATTTTACTTGTCAGGTTCATCGCTTGGCTCACACCCAAGGTGGTGAGAACAGGTTTAGAACGATGTATTAGCTCTAGACGTTTCCCTAATCATGCTCCCTTACATAACTCAAGAGTTCTACCACATATTAGAATACTTGATGGAGATGAAAATGGAGCACAGTAATGTATTTCTATGGTGGGTGTGCCACTCTACGTCACCAACGGCATTTTGCATTGACTTGCAGTGATATTAATATTAATATGTAATATATATATACACTGTGTATATATATATATATATATATATATACACATATGGGGTAAATATTTATCTTTCAAATATTAAACTGCTATGTTCACTTCTTATCTGGCACAAGTTAACATGGAAAACTGAAATTCAAGAGGGGTAGGTGGTCATCTTCGGATGTGTATTTGCCTGAGGCCAATGCTCTTAGTAAATCAGTTTTGGGGAAGAAAATAATCAATCTTAACAGGTCCAAACAGTTTTTCATTCGCTGCACTCTCTAACTTGGCACGGGGCTGCTTCTGGAGAAAGCGGCCCTTATCAGGCACCGAGCAGGGACAGATACCTGTGACAGCCGACACGTTTGGGACCCAAGTGCTTAATCTCCGGTCCCTTCTACCGAGCAGTCACGCGCCTCAGCCGAGCAAGAGGGCGAGCGATTGCGCGCATTTCAAAAACAAGCCGTAGCTTGGAAACACGTGGCGCACCAACTGTGAAGTATTAGAGCAGTGCTCTAATCGCATCAAAGTCTCTTGACAAACAAACGCACCCGGTGAACTGTGATTGATGGGAACATACTGTATAGTTAATAGGAATCTAACATCAGAGCAGGAGATGGCGTGTGTATGTATGTGTGTGTGCGCGTGCGTTTATTGGATTGTGCTTTTGTGTTTGTTGCCGTGTGGCTCGGGCTGAGGCGAGATCAATGGCGGTTCATAAAATGTGAGGAAGCAAGAGTAAGTCAAATTGATGACAGCTACCGGCGTATCTGGTAATCTAATTTTAACAACACAGAGTTCCTGGGCGATGGAGCCGCTGCAAGACTGAACATGGTCCTCATGGCTACAAAGCCCCAGCAGCTGTGAAGACGTGAGTTGTGCACAGCTGCAGGTGTATTGGTGGACCAGAGAGGGGCTTGCTATATTTCAATTTATGCGCTATCCCATTGAAAACGCCATTATTCATCCTTAGCGGCAATCTCACAAATATTTTAGGTTGGAAAAAAAACTCCTTTTAGTGCTCTGTGAAGCTTGGACATACAGTATAGTCAGATAGAGTGACTGCTCATATTTCATATTAAAAAAGACCGGGCTGGTAGATTCACAGTGCAACACAAGAATTCTGAGCAGTTTGCTATAAACTAGCTGCAGATTTGACATAGCCAATCATTGCTTTGCACAGGGGAGTGGAAACGATGCCAGTAATTCCCTGTTCCATGCTCAACCTAGCCTTCCCAGACCGCGGGCTGGACTACAACAAGCTCCGCCAGGGAGAGCAGCCACATGATGGCTCTAGCGCACTAACACACACACACTTGTGTCAACCTGCTATCCACGGACACACATATTTGCATGTGCACTCTATGTCGGGGCCATTTGCATGTGAGAAATTGAATTAGTTTGTTACCATGGAATAAATGCCTTAAAACATAAAGAACTGAAACAGTTCTATGCACATAGCTTTAGAGCACTTTCTGCTGTATGTAATATTTATCATCTGGCTAATAGCCGTTATATATTGCAACTCTTTAAAAGGCAATGGCTTGCAAGTATGACTGAAAAACAAATCAGGCAAAAGAAATAAAAAAATTAAAAGGTTTCTCGCGTTGTGTGCTTAGCTCTTATTGCATGAGCATTTTATGATAGAATCCATAAAAAGAAATGATGGCCTATTAAAAAGCCGTGCATTCAAATGAATCACTCGCATTGCTCAATATTTCTCGTCGTCTCGCTATGCCAGCTCTTTCTCTTTTAGGAAGGACACAGCACCGCATTGCCAAGTGGCGCTCGGGGTTTGTCCACTGAATGAGGCTCGTTGGATGTCGCATGAATCCTGCCCCTGTTCTGCCTTTCTGGACAAGGGCTGGGCAATGGGGGCCCACTGCCCTCAGCTTGTGCCAGGTGGCAGCTGGGAGAGAAAAGTACCAACTGCACAACACTCTCCTCGCTATCCTCTGCTGCCAGAGCTACCAGTGCCCCCTTAGGGGCTACAACACCAGGACCTGTGACCTGAAGGTTGGCCGCAATCCCGTCTGTGACATGAAACATGCGTGTCTGAGCACCCTGCCTTTGACTACAGTTGCTATGACACTTAATTACTTCTGTTTTGCCGACTACTGACAAATGAACATTTTAGTCCGTTTTCCCGAAAATAAATAGAGCCAATTTATCACACTCAGTGTCTCGGCAAAGCAATAGCGTGTCTGCTTAAGAAATTTGTAATACAGATTCAGAGTCTGTCGCAACAGCGCTACCTAACCAAGGTCCATGAATTAGTAGAGTGAATCGTGGAGTGAACATGCTTCAAAGGGTTTCGCCAAATTCTTTAATTTCCTTTGAGGGGCTTATCTCATCACGAGATACTGGTCAGTACATGCTATTATCATAATACTGGTACTTCCACAAACTTCAGAGCTAAGCGAGAGTAACTTTCATTTTATTTCAGTGATTATATTTAGTCTAACTGTTAAGAGCTATTTACTTTTCTGTTAAAACCTCAACTCTCAACCTCAAAACTTCCTTATCTCTGTATGAAGTCCTTAGACATTCTGTTAAAGATAATCCATCGTTTACAGACCATATTCATGTTCATACGCAGTCGACTTCTATTCTTGCTCAAAAACACACAGTGGCCTAGTCTATTTCTAATGTCTCTAAGTTTATCGAAATACTGGTAGTAAATCATTACATACACCAGAATGCAAACCAACATGGATCACTTGGCTGCTACTACTACGGTGTAGAGATTGTCTTTGCAGACATGAATGTTTTTGAGAAACAGCGGAAGTCAACAGTGCATGACATCTGTGGAAGGACTTTACATTGAGGGAAAGAAGTTACATATTTGAGGGTTTAACAAAAGCTCAGTAGCACTTTACTGCTTTGTGCCGTACAGGGCTCATTAACCTATCATTGACAACGTAATAAGAAACAGGCCTTTCTGCATCTGACCTGAGATTTGTGTCAAATCTGGGTTGTTCACTGACCTTCCAATCTTTCAATATAACAGACAGTGAGATATCTTGTTGTAATGGCAATCAACTTTTGAGCTTTGCTTGCAGACAGATGAAAGCATGTGGGTTGATGGACACATTCACTCATGTTTGCACCACTGGTGGGATTCTTCTTTTTCCCATCTCTGTGTGAGAGAAAATACTGTATACTGTGATTGCTCAAGCAACGCAATTCAGGTCAAGCAACCGCATGCCAACCAAATAATCAGCAAATCAATCACAGGCATCCAAGCATCCTTCTCATAACGTGCTCATTGCAAAAGTAAACAACGCACATCAGAGCAGATCTGCTAGTCAGGAGTAAAGGTATCCACTTGGATTTAAATGTGGTGGGCAGCTTATAGCTGATGAGGACGTTATTACTGTATAATCAGCGTTACTATATATACCTGAACAAGTTTAAAAAATGGTTACGGACATACTGTAAAGAAACTACCTCACATGGGAAAGAATGGCAGAGTACGTCATGGCTGAAATGACGATATGAGCATCTGTAACCCATGCATATAGTGGAGGGGTGTGTTAGTCAGTTAACAAGACAACGTGCAAATGACTAATATGCCACCTCCACAAGCACGAGGTTGCTTGTTCTAAGGGAATGCCGCGGGCCGTGTATTGTGTTAGATATAAAAAATATGAGCTGCAGCACTCACGACCCGCTGCATTTCCAAGGCCATCAGGTGTGGACAGTGATATCAGATAAACAGTTTGCAACCGATTTAAAGCTGGCCTTCCCATCAGCTTCTGCCCATTCTGTTAAAGCAGTGAAACTCAAGGACGTTGGCTAGATAGGCAATCACAAACCATGGGAAACATTGTTGTTTCAGGCTTTTCTTGGCTATGCTGACACTAAGACACAACACTACACATTTTTTAAATGACCACAGCTGTATCCTTTAATACTTTCTAATACAGAGGGAACGCTATGTGAATAATGTAACAGCATGATTACCAGCCGAGACAAGGACACTGCATTAATATTTGTGAGATGTCACAACTTTATTACTAAATTTATTGAATGTCCTTTTTTGTCTTTCTGTTTATTTTCCTGTTTCTGCTTTAGGCTGTTCTAGTTTAATCCCCATCTTAATTGTTGAATCATATACATTTTATTATTGTAATTCTCTCTAACTCTGAACGTCCAGCACTTCTTTATATCTGTCTTTGTTGTCTTAGCTACATGGGAAATTGAATACACAAATGGTCTTACAGAATAGTATTTCTACAGGGCCTGTTTTCAAAACACACGATCGTGAGTGCAATTACAAGTTGCAAAGTATTACAAAGTATTCAAAGGAACTTTAGGTTTATATTCGGCATCTAGATCAGTGCACAATTAGCACACAATTTAAAATAATAATCTTATATCTATTATTTTTATTTGATTTATGTTTTGTGGTTTATTGTACTTACGGCTGTCTTTGTATGCTGCTTTTTTGTCCAGATCTCTCTTGAAAAATAGATTTTTAATCTCAATGAGACTAACCTGGTCAAATAAAGGACAAATACATTTTAATTTTAAAATGTTAAAATACATCAGTGCACAATACACTCAAAGTCCTTATAGTGTTTCTGCTATGTTCATGAGCATGGAACCAAACATCTAAACATTACATGCTTAGATGTGGTAACAAGACATGTGGTCCACCCAAAGAAACAGAAACTTCATTATTTATTTAAGGCATACTGGATAAATACTCAAAACATGCTGCATTATCAGCTTGAGTCTGGCAACACAGTGACCCAGTGGATATCAATATGACCTCAGAGCAAGAAGGTCCCGGGTTTGAACCTCTATGTGGAGTTTGCATGTTCTCCCCTTGTGGGTTTCCTCCAGGTGCTCCGGTTTCCCCCACTATCCAAAAAGCATGTTAGGTTCACTCTCTCCAATCAGTGCCATTGACCAGTGACACTGACCTCCATCAGGAGTTGGTCCCCGGGCGCTGCACAGCGGCTGCCCACTGCTCCCTTGAGGGATGGGTTAAATGCAAACAGCAAATTGAGCTACGTGTATGTGACAATGAAAGCTCCTTTACCTTAACTGGCATAAGCTCAATATCTGGCCTGGAAGGCATTTGATCCTACCAGTGCAACACACGAGAACAAATGAAGATTGGTCCGCAATAGCTTGAAGTTACGTTTTTAATTAGCTATATATATTACTAAACATTCTGGTTAAATAAATCCCGGTATTTTGGCTGACAAAACAGTGTGTTGGATAATACCTGGTGCAGGAATGATGTGGTCATGTCATGCTAAGAATGATTTGTGTCCATTGTGTTCAGAGAGCCTGGGGAATGTTTCATGGCCTGTAAGAGCACAGATACTTCCCACCAGCTGGTGCAGTTTCACATATATGTAGGGCAGATTGAGGACAAAGAACTGCCGGGGTACTGTACAATGTACATAGTAGGACAATGAGCTAAAGCTTGCATTAATTCCAACTTCCAAACTCTCCGCCTCTCCTACTTCACCATAGGTTGTAGCCCTTGGCTGAGATATATAAAAAAACACTTACACATACTGTAAAAATGTTTTTACACATATTTTATTAAAGGCAAAACCACCTGTACATAAATATAGTTTACATACAGTATATTCTGTCTATACTGTCTAAGCAGTGGTCAAACCAGTTACAAATCAAACAAACACTTTATTCTAAGCGACTTACACTGAGTAGTGCCTACAGGTAGACCAGGGACTTCTGGGATTGCATCCAGGACGTTTCGGCCAGATTAGCTCAACCACCCTAACCGCTAAACTACCCTATGCTTGTCCCTCTTCCTCACACGCTGCTCATCTCCGTTTAACACTCTATACAGTAGCACTATTCCCATGGCAACACAGCCTCCGCAGTATCAGGTCCATGCTACCTTTGGTCACCATACACAGTGTGTGCAGCATTTACTGTTGGGTGTAAGGTCAGCCATACCAAACGGGTTAAAAGCTGGACAAAGGAAGGGCAGCAGGCCGCGGTGGCCTTTTCTGAAGAGCTCGTCTGTGCCTATAGCCGCTGATGGAACTGGGTTGAGACCGTGGGGTCAACACACACAGTTTCTGTGGTACACGTCACTGCATGCTGAGCACACAGAGTAACACAGGGGGCAGCTCCTTGGGGTTCTGCTACCATCCAGCTGGCTGTTTGCACCCTCAAACTGACAGGCAGACTTTAGCCCCTAGCTGAGCAAGACACCCACCCACTCACTCTCACACATGCAGACACACACACACACACACACAAACGCACGCACAGCTCAGAGAAATAAGTATTTCTTTTCACACCCAGCCACAGAGTAACTTTGAACCTTGGCAGTCTCAGACAAGCTGGGCCACTACAATGTTCAGGGTAGTGTCACAGATGATGTGCAAGTCTTTTGTGTGTAGGTGTGTGTGTATGTGTGTGTGTGTTTTAGTTTGACATTATTGCTATTCATTCTTCATTCGCTTTTACAAAGCTCTTTTTGTTTAGTTTTTATTTATTTATTTAGCGTTCCATCTTCCAGTCGTGACATACTCAACTGGTCTTGTGAGACACAAGCGTGTCCCCCTCATTCCTCTTACGGGTCGTCTTTCCATTAGCATATTTGGCAGTAAAACAGTTGTGCTTTACTCCATTAATAATTTAAATGTGCTTATATATTCAGCACCCATACCCGTATCTGGCAGAGCCCGGCTCTTTTGATTTAAATCCGCAGAGATGGCGGCCTTTACTGAGAAAAAACTCATTGATTAATTAATCACATCTCCAAATCTGTAACATTTCGGAAAAGAATCTAATATTAAAAACTCCACGCCACCCACATAATTAAGTCAAACCTGAGAATCAACGCAAGCATATAATGTGGGTCGAAACAACAAACAACTCCTCCCTCAGCCAGGAATCGATGTTGCAAAGTCAATTTACAGCCAATGACTCTCAACATCGCAGTCAATCCATTGTTGATTCAATTGTAACCTATTAAGATAGTGTCGGGTGAGACTGAAGTTGACGCAATCAAAAATCAGTGGTTTTAAACGTTCGATAGTGGTGTTGTTATTGTTGTGACTGGTCAGGGGAACACCAGCACCTACACTGTGGAAGGTAATGGATCATGTCTGGGAGCACCTGTGCCTCCAGGGCATCACTCTCCAACAGATGAAAGGACTCACTGACACTCAAACCTCATTGGCAGCACTGGAGAAACGGTCTCAGCTCTTTTGAGAACTCTTCACAACTCATAAAGGACTTAACGCAATCCCACAGAAATGCTGTCTTAGCAGTTTGCTGTGGATAATAGCTACAGCTTTGTTGTCTGCTTGGTCACTTGACGGAGGCACATTTTAAATTGCCAATATGTATTGCATTCATGTGAAGTGGCATCTGGGATACTTCCGACTCAATACTTCTTAATTCTCACCTCAAACCGTTCAAGCTGTTGAGATTGATTTGGAACGAGTTCCTATGACAACTCAAGTGTGCATTTTTATTTTACATGCACAATGTAAAAAAGGTATTTCACCTTATTTTTGCATTTGCATATATTAATTGTGTACCTATAGACTGATTATTTGATTCAAATTTTAAACAGCACTGTAGAAAAAGCGCCAGATTGGGATGCAGTTAGGAAGGTGGACTCCTAACCTGAAGGTCCTGGTTGGGTTTAATCCCCACAAGCCAGGACTACTGTGCCTGCATCATTCTGAGTACCTCCTATCTGCTCGCTAACATTGTAATTGCACACAATGTAATGCAGACTTTGGATCATTGAGGTAGTGAAACTAGTGAACTACGTTTTCTCCACAGGTACACTGCAAAAAATGCCCTATCACATATAAGTGCAAAAAAATGAGTTATGAGATTCCTTATGCTTAAAACAAGACATTTTCGCAGTAAGTGAAATTCACTTGATAAGATTTATTTTAGATTTAATTAATTTAAGTCACTAGATAATATATATATTTATATTAGAAATCCAACTAGATTTTAAATCTAAAAACAAGATTATCACACTAAATTAGATATTCGTTTTTGCAGTGATATCCAGTATATGAAGGGATCAAAGACAAGAATACTTGTATCCATAGTTATTGTAGCTAAAGGGTATACTGAAATATGTGAATTATGACAGAATAATTAAAATTTTAAATGTAGCTACATTTCTTTGAATAATGCTTTGCACCATATCTGTGTCATTTGTCATTTTTGAGATAATGAGATTTGTTTGACACTAGTGACATTGTTCTTTTGTCCATGGTAGAAAAAGATTGAGTGATGCCAGAATACTTTTCTAAGAGTTAGAAGAGTTTCTCACTACAAATGACTTTCTAAATGGCCATTCAAATGTGGATATTTTAAATTGGTCTTAAAAGCGTAATTTTCTCACGAACACATCATAACTAAACCAGCTCGTGCATTGCTTCTGCTGTTACAGATTAAAATCTGCAAAATAAAAACCAAAGCTGACCTTGTCCGCCAACCCAAACAGACGTTTCATTGGTTTGCTGTTTTGAAGACTCTGCTGGTTTTCCTGCCAGCGTGTGAAATGAGGATGAAATAAAAAGGCATGAGGTGCCCTCGGCCTGCCAAGGACAACAACAGTCAGCGCCTACTCCACAGGTGTTACTTGAAATTCCAATATGTCAGATGAAACAGCTAACCACTGCGTTACCTCCACTGCAGACCACCGCTCCTTTAGACACGTCTCCTGCTTTGGAATTATCGAGCTCCTGTTTACTTTGTCAAAAATAGGTTAAAGCCATACTGAACTTATAGTAAACCCTTGACTTTGTTGCATCCTTACCTCAATATAAATCCTCGACGTTCAGTGTAAAATAATCCATAATCCATCCTTGGAGGATATTAGTCATCATAAACTGGAACCGGCTCAGCTTTTCATTCGCCATTGATTTCTATTATTTCTAAAAAACATACCTGGCTGTGTCAACAAAGCAGGTCACAGTCTATACTGGTAGTACTGTATGTTTTCCCAGGTGTGTTAACTAGTTTAATTTAAGATATATAGGTTTTGTATTAAAATGCATGTCTAAAATAAATCCTACAACAACAAACATTTGAGAATACATTATACCAGTAGAGACAAAGACAATCAGCTTTGTAGATACATTAGAGTACTGTTTGTTCATTAGAAGTCATAAAGAGAACCTCAGTTGTAGGACCTAATATGACTCTAAGGAAGCTATGGAATCGAGGGCCTAACAACAGTTTAGTATGCTTGACATTGGATATACAGTAGCTAAGGTTTCTCCACAGTAGACAAGGCAGTCCCATGTGGGCCTACAACCGGTCCTAGGATCACCAACTGCTGAGGTAGTGTCAATACTTTCATCCCAATGTCAGAACAGGAAACCCATGGAAATCATGTTGCAAAAAGGCCTGGTCAGCCCGTGGTAATGCTTTCCAGACAAAGATGTAGGCTAAACCAGCTACGAAAACAGGATTTAGACCCACCTTGAAAGATCAACATGAAGAGACTATACCCAGCATTTTCCTTGGAAAGTCTACACACTCATGGATTCATGTTGCTGTACGTACAGTGTCTCAGTGCGAGGTAAGACTTGATGGAAGGCCTTTAGATTATCATAAACAATATTGGGGTACTGCTTTTGAGGGCATGTATTTTACATAAACCCATTACAGATGTAATTTATCATGTTCAGCTAGAACTCCATAACCAATTTCCTGCTTTTACCCTATCTATTGAAGTAATAGGGACACAATGGTGACATTAAGCCGAGTGAACACTTGTTTTACTCAGTAGTGTGATTATAACATGCATGATAGATAGTCATTGTATAAACCTAGGATAATGATATTAATGTTTCAATCTCTAAGTTGAAGTATGTTCACTATAGCAATTAAATTAAGTGTATGCGTAAAGATAAAGTATCAAGCACATTTTCGTATAATCCTCTATCCTCTAGATATTTACAAATTTATTTATTTTCTAATTATGTTTGAATTGAGACTATTACGTTACGTTGTTGTTATGTTACGTTATAACTAGAATTTTTGTGATCTTTTAAATTTGAAAAAATAAAATGTAAAAAAAATCTAAAAGGTAGCATTTTGATCTGTGCTTTGATATGTGTACTTATCTGTGCTTTGTTATGCATAGTATGCATAATGTTTATATCAATTCTCAATGTATAGGTATTTGAAAAAGTATAGGCTGATAACGGAATTACTTCATCAACATGAAAGCTGGACCCTATCTCTCACACACACACACACACACACACACACACACACACACGCACGCACGCACATGCACGCACACACACACACGCGCACACTGATATCATCTCACTTAATTGGTTCCTAAAACGTTCCCTGCATTAGCGGACCGGCTACATGTACAGGGCCTTCCACCCCTATATACATGCCATGTGGCCTAACTTTCAGACACCCTTGAGCCGTTTGTGCTAGAGATGATGCTTATCTACTGTAGTGTTGCGATCAAGGGTATTTTGATTACGAACATAAATAAACAAATACGTGGCGCCGTAGTAACCCAACCACTCCCCCAAGCTTTTTAACCCTGTTGTTCTGCCACATCAGCATCATGTTGACCCGAGCAGGTCAGTGCTCAATAATAAATGTTATATGCCGATTGAAGAAGGCAAAAGAAAAAAAAAGAGGAGCACAACTCGACAGTTGTGAAACAATCCAATCGGAAGCCTCAAATTCTGGCAAGGAAAGTGTGGGTATACCACCAACTTGGCAACAACTGGAGGGAGGAGGGGGGGTAATAAAAACAAACAAATTAATTTCAGACTAATTAGGCCGACAATATTCTCACTGCCTGAATACATATTAAATGCTATTATCATTACTTTCCTTCTGGACACTGCTACAGGCACTTTCACCTACTGGATCTTCAACAAAAAAAAAGTGTATTGAGTGGAGCACAATTTCACCTTTAATTCATTCTTAATGCAACTGAGGTATACCTAAATAGATACAGATGTAGTTATATAGGTCTGTCTGTGCGTGCGTGTGTGTGTGTGTGTGTGCGCGTGTGTGTGTGTGTGTGTGTGTGTGTGCGTGCGTGCGTGTGTGCGTGCAAAAGGGGGGGGGCACTGTGCTACATTTAAATGATACTGTTCCAGAAAACCAATCCATTTTAAGACTCCTACATTCCATTTAGTTTTTAGTTTGATTGAAGATACGATAATACCACGGCTAGAACAACAACTCTTCGCTGTATTCTTCTTCTTATACTTCCGCTGACAGGGTTATATCAGGGGCTTCAAAATTATACATGTTTTCATTTATTTTTTCATGTAATGCAAAGAGGGAAACATAAAGGTGTCAACTTTATGTTTCCCTCTTTGCATTACATGAAAAAATAAATGTACAAGGTTATCCCAGCATGGAAACCAAGGGATCAGAGTTCGCTTTTTAATCTCAGAGGTTAAAAAGTGAACTCTGATCCCTTGGTTTCCAGGTTGGGATATTTGATGACATTTGTGATGGCTTCACAGCAAACTGATGATGTGAATAATACAAAATATGGGGGAAATATATAATCCCAGCTAAAGAGATATACAGTATATATATATATATATATGTACTGTATATATGTGTGTGTGTGTGTGTGTGTGTGTGTGTGTGTGTTAGTGTTGCACAGTATATATTTATAATATATAACATTAATACTCAATGTGGACAATATATTTAAACCTTTAATTGTGTGCAATATTCACAAGAAACTATAGTTTATTAGAATATGTCTATGTTTTATTAATTTGCATCATCCAAACACATTATTGGTCATAGACTAACTGACATTTTGACTATAATGTATTGCAAGGAATTAATTGGAGTTAAATAGGTTGCTGAATGGTAACAATAGATTAGAGTATAACTCAAGTTGCAATACGGCAGTACATGGTAAATCACCTCAAAATAACAAGCATGGGAGAAAGACTCTGCTATAGGATTCTGACATGGAATTGAAATTCAAATGGCATGCACACGCCAGTCAATACGTTGCTTTGTAATGAGTTCGCGGTTATGTCCACACTGCAATTAAACTGCTGCTCCCTGTATTGCTGGATATGAATAAGTCATGTAAATTACGGCAGAGGCACAGCGACCAGGCACAAGTCAATTGTCACAGCACATTTCACCTGCTGCATTCTAACATAGCCTATGCTATGTGCCTGCAGTCATGTCTATGATTTTGCCTACAACCGCCTCAAGAATATTCCTGAAGAGGCATAAGCTTAGTCACTGCCTATTGTTGGGACAACTTCGGTGTGCGGTTCTGATCATGTGACATCGTATGTGGACCGTGGACGATCGACACTCGAATGCGCCTAATGTATTTTTCCTTCAAAACTGGACAGTAGTCTGACGGCAGGCAGACCGATTAAAGTGGTAAAGAAGATAGCCCAATGTAAAAACACACACTACCCAAATCACTAACCGTAGAGTGGCATCTTGCACACACATTCTTACAAACATTACAATAACGAACGATCAGTAGGCTACATCCAGCAATGACAAAAACGTGCAGGCAACGAAGTAGCCTATACCACGGCGCCTTCACGGCCACGGAGTGCCAAGTTTTAGCAGACTGCGCATCCCACGTTCATCCTTACCTTTCTCCGTATCCGAGGAGGAGAGGGGTTGCACGCACGAAAATAATCCCGATATGGTGAAAAGGGCTATAAGCAATTCGGACATCGTTGCGGAGAGCGGGCAAGAGCCACGACACTTCTCTCACGCGTGTCCGGGTGAGTCCCCCCCTCGTCGTAGAAGCGCCGTTAGTTAGTGATGTCAACTGAAACCGGTTTTGCAGAACGGCGCGACGCTCCCCTCACTCCGCACAATCACACGCACCGCGCTGCTCCACAGCTCCGAGGTGTGTCGCTGAACTGGAGGTACGAGAGGACCGATGGAGGCAGAGGATGTGAGGGGGGCGAGGGAGGGGGGGAGAGTGGGAGGATATAAAGAATGAGTACGTCTTTCTTGTCTTATTTCACTGATAAATGCGATCAAGGTGGCGCAGTCTGCAAATGAATAGGCCGATCAGATGAAGGGCTTGTTTGCATTTTTCACTGTGAGCCTGTCACGGGCAGCCTATATTGAGCTGACGTGACGGGGAAGCAGCTTTGAATGAAAGAGAAGTGGAAGCTACTTTTCTCATTCAATTATGGCCAATTACATTTTAATATTATATTCTTGTGGATTTCAATTACAATTGTTGAATGAAAGAAAGTAGATTTACATTGATTCATGAAAGACTGAAAGAAAAGAATGGAAGCACGTGCATAGTACAGTATAGGCCTTTCTGTTAGGTAATATGCCTAAACGTCAGCCAATAATAAGTAATATTACTATAAGGAGTAGGCTATTATATTTCAAGGATGCTATTGCAGAACAAAGAAAATAGATCCGTAAAATCATGTAAAAAATGCAGGTGACATTTGTAGTGCCATCATTCTCAATGTGAATGGCTTTATTTTAATGATTACAGTATAGGCCCATGTTACTACTACTGTAATGTACGAGGTAGAGAGGATTTGAAGCTTCAAATGTTTTTATGGTGGTTCCGAGTGTCGCTATAGTATAATGCACTGTGAAATCCTACATATTGAGTACATCATATAATACCTGTGAATGGTTTAAATAAGTATCATTAATGTCTTGTTAGGTATAGTAAACCATTGCAATCTAAGGATGCTATAGTAAACAAGACGCCCTTTTGAAAGCTGCCCACACGCCATGCAGGCAAATAGGACCAAGAAATACATGATCAGCCCTATAGTACAATACCCACTAGACCCACTGAAGCTCTTAATGGACTGGTACACAGTGAGTTTTACAGGTCCGACATAGCGCTTCCAGCCGCGAGGAGGACGTTATGCATCATAATGAACAACGCTGCTTTTTAGCATTGCTGTCTAATTCTTAGAAGCATAACCTGCATTGATGACTCTATCCTGGCCGAGATGCAGGTGTGTGGTCTGGGATATGAGCCGCGAGTTGTCGAGCTACTCTCAATATAGATTCATGTATTTATACTGTATAACCTATGCCTTTAGGGTTGTCTGGTTTTGTCCAATATTGTGCTGCTGATTATTGCTTGCACTTTGGTTTTTGTAACCACAAGGTGTTGTTTGGAGGTGCAATTTACTATAGCTTCCATATTTTATCATGACATTTCAATATGTTGGGTTTTGTACTGTGACAAGCAAGTGCATATACGATCAAACAAATAGATGGAAATTGGATTTAAAACTGAGGATTTTATAATTGAGTTGTTACAAACATATGGGCAAGGCTAACACTCTCCAGACATTATTTTTAAATCTGCATACAGTAATATCCTTCTCCACACTGGCAGCAAACATTACGCCTATAAGCCTATCAGTGGTTTACAGAGAACTGTCAATTAAGTCAAATCGAAAACAGCAGCACTTGCTCTGTGACCAGCTATCTGCATGCAAAGTGTATTTCACAATATATCCTATGTAGCCTAATGGTTGTTTTCTCCTATACTATCATCTTTCCATGCCCAGTGACAATCCCTTGTTATTTCACTACAAGCATTGAGGCTCTGTGACCATCTCTCGTCTCTGCTCTTCAGCATGACTTCCCGTCACCTTTAGCCCTAATTAGTAGCAGCAGCTGTCCACCGAAACACAATCACATCAGCTTAAATCTAAAGCCCTTATGCTAATAATGCGGACAGCCCTGCACTGATAGGGCTTGCACCTGTCAATAAGAGTAATGCTCACTGTAAACCTTGAAGCTTGGAAGCGGGAATCAACAGCTAGCGGTCGTCGTCGCTGGCATGCAGGGCTCGACCGGCGAGCGAAGGAGCTGTGGCGCGGGCCCCTCGTGTCACTCACGCAGGGTAAGGGGGAGGGGGGTGGGTCTTGACATACAGGGCTGGATGGTAGGACCTGTCTGTCCTTCCGACTGTCACTCACCCACGCTGACACGCACAAACGCTCGGCCTTCCCAGGGGAAGGCAGGAGAGGGGGGGATCAGTAGGTCAGGCGTATCATGCAGACTGATAGTCTTTGCAGAGTTTTTTTATATATATTTTTCACATTTTTTATCCCCAGCACTGCGTCCTTGAATGTTCTTCTCGAGTGACGTGGCGCTGCCATTGACCCCTCTCTCGCTCTCTCTCTCTCTCTCTCTCTCTCTCTCTCTCTCTCTCTCTCTCTCTCTCTCTCTCTCTCTCTCTCT
>JAODUK010030753.1:0-22951 GCA_027564635.1 Typhlichthys eigenmanni
TCCCTTCATCCTTTGTTCAAATGTTTTTAACTGTAAAGCACGTTGAGTTGCACATTGTGTATGAAAGGTGCTACACAAATAAAGTTTATTATTATTATTATTATTATTATCACTGCACAAAACAAGGGATTATAAGCATTACTGATGTCCATCTGGGGCTGTTAATACATAGGGTCTGTCTTTCTACTGTTTGGGTGTGAAATGTCCCCTTACACAGATAATGATGCACGAGGGGTTATTAATGTGTGATGTTAACTAACATCAATGATATCCATATCGGCATCTGTGAAAACTGGGATTCTGGTGAAAAGTTTTTGGCTGGAGTTTTTATATCATTCCAAATTATGTTGAGGGTGCCGAATAGAGCAGCCTCAAAGGAAGAGAAGGAAGTGTCTCTTTCCCATTAAGGAACAGCTGGGGTTTTTATTTTCTATGTTCTGGTGGGGGAGTAGAGAGGGAGGGGGGGTGGTCACACCCAAGAACAGATTCCAATTATAGATCAATGCAGTGTCCCTCTCAATCATCCCTCCCCTCAGATCACACTCGGGGGCGCATGCATTTTCTCCCACGCCAATAAAACAAACAGGAAACACATCGGCATTCTGCGGTGCTCTCAGCGAGGGCAGCAGCATCTGGAGCGAACAGTGGAGAAGCACTATTTGAAATCATGTCAGTATGTTCTGGCTGTGAGTTGTACCCAGAGCACTAGCTGGCAGTGGAGGAGGATTGTAGCTGCGTGGAGCTTCAAAGTGAATAGCTATGTGAACCTACCATCTGTCTGTTCAGACATTTTAAAAGCTGTGCTAATGTTAACGTCAAGAGCGCAAAGGTATAGCCCTTCTGAAAGATGCTATCCATTACGTTTCAGAAGGGACATTGAATGCGTTGTCTATATTATCATCATGAACATTTGGTGAATAGTGTGATTGCATCCATGTACAGTATGTGTCACCAAGGGTCTGTTTGATTTAAATGGTTGTGAAGGTTTGCTTAATAAGTTGATTGATTTCATTCTGAGCACCATGGGAAAAAACTATCAAGGAATTAGCTGCTTCAAAATAACATGTGTGCTCATATATATTGTATAATGTGTGTGTGTGTGTTGTAAAAGTGTACTTTAAAGGTATACTGTGTGTATACAGTATACAGTATATAAGGTGTTGCACACCTTTACAGTATTTCAAATACATTTGCAGGAGCATTCACCACTAATGATCCTTCTCACCTCCACTGCAGAAACCTCTACAATGAACATTGAAGCGTTTATTGTCAATTTAACAGTAGCAGAACAACATAGCTCACTGTATGGTTCCTGCATTGCTCATAGATATACCTCTGTTCACACTATCAGAGCATACAAAATAAGAAAATAAACATGTTTTATCTATTATTTTCCTTTTATGTGAAATTGAACATAGAGAAAAGTTGTTTCTACTAGTGACTGTTTACTCCAAAGTCCTTAGGTGTCTTTTGAAGATTTCTTCAGATAATTAATCACTGACTCAAAGGCTTCACTTCAGTTTACAGCACATTGGTTTGTTATGGTCATGCACTGGTGGGGGTACAAACAATACTGCTGTACTGTTTTCAAAAGGAATCTGTCAATATTAGAAAGTCTTCTAAATACTTCTCTGTACAACACTGACCATACGTATTGCTTAAGACCACATATTAAACGTATTACGATACTGCGTGCATTACTCCAGTTTGAATTGCACTGCATATTTAAGTTTGTCGTTAATGCCGCAATCTTTCTTTCAATCTTTTCTCAGCATGATTAGAAAATGACCGTAAAGGTCAAGTCTGACCTCTAACCGTGAGAGAACATGATGTGTGACCGTCTCAGTCATTACCTTCATGAGTCACATAGAGAATAAGCAACACAACCACTATTGTTACACCATTTCTATTATTTCCATCTATAAGTGTCACTGGCCTTCAAAACAGCATGTCGTGATTATGAAAATAATCGTTAATGTAATGGTTTATGTGTTCAAGGATGTTATTTATATCTGCATAATACTGTAGAAATATGATCTACCGTGCCATACAGGTATATTGTTATGCATCACAACATACAGTACAGTATGTTCACACTGTACAGTAGAGGACACTGGTATGTCTGTTAAACGGCACCGTCTGCTGCCCAAGCGTTCATCGCTAATTATAAAATGCCAAACTTCATTCTACCTTGTTCTCCCTCTCACTCAGTGGGCCGACAGCTAGGTTGTTCATGCTCCACAGCCCTGTCTTTTCTCAAGCTTTTTCCCCGTCAGCCTAACCTAACAATGACGGGAAAAGGGAAATTCAAAGCTGCTGTAAACATTCAGACGTCCGACAAGGCCACTTCCAATTTCACAGATATAGGCCTGGGAGTTATTAAGGCAAAACAAACCACAATACCAGCGTGCAGGATAGACACACACACACAAAAAAAGCAGGCTCTTCCAAAGCTGTAGAGCCAGTAGCTGAGACATTAGGAAAGCTTGAGTCTACATACCTCACATGTTTGAATTGCAACCTTTTATTCCAGGTTAATGCAAGGGCACTGGATAGAATGATGCTAATAATTGACATTCCAGCAAATGTTTACCTTTGCGGCTTATCTCAGCTAAGGTCAACAACATGCCTCACTCCAGCTTGAGGAACGCTGCCCCTCTATACCTGTAGGACACCCAGGGGTCAGAAAACCTTGTCAGTGTGTCTCTAAGTTTAATTCTATTAAGCACAGGTTCAAGCTTCAAATTAAAATGCAAATTACCTCTGAAATAACGGGGAAATAGAGAACAGGCAGTGATAAGGTACATGCTTCCCTTTCATTGCAGCCACTTATGAAGTACAAACCTCCTTTAATGTAAAACCTAATTTAATTCTGAAGAAGAAATTGTCTGAAAACACATTGTTTTGCAATGCGCTCTTTTGTCACGTTGAATACGAATTATTTTTTCATGGGGTTGTTAAATATAACTATTTGAATGAGACTGTGTGATTCCAGAGTGACTAACTAGCTTGTTAGTCTAGTGAGTGACTTCTGTTGTGTGTTCGAGATTATTTTAGATTTCTTATTAACCATGTGTGCCTTAGACTAGTCTGAGTCATTCACACCTAACGGCAAACAATTGTGACCAAAATAAGTAGCTCTCTGCACCTGCCAGAGTGCTTATGCACACTGATGAAAATAACATAGTACAGTACATGCCAAACAGCAGCTGCATATTATAATGTCAAATAACGACCTCTTCCACAAAGAAAGCACAGTTAACTTCATTTTACTTTTATCCTACATTAGGATAGGGAGCCAATGCCTAAGTGTTGTCTTAGAGAGTTTTGGCCGCTGAGCATGTAACATGGTAGAAGAGGTTTTTAAACAGCAGCAGATATTGTGTCATAAAACAAATTACTTTTTAATCCATTAACTGAAGAGTACTGTATTAATTTTGTTCACAAATGTTAAGGTAAGCGGGGACAGTTGTAGGACTGAGCTGCTATATGCACAACCACATTTCAGTTGTTAATATTTAACATCTGTTGCGTGTAAATCATTATTAACAAAAAATAAAAAATCTGTTTTCTTACACCACAGCACTATTATGCTACCTGGCTCTGCCTGATTTATTGCTCTCAACTCAATTTCTTTTTCATTGAGATTATAGTCTGGAAACCCTGTTCGCATTAGCGTTTTCACAACCACCCTGCTGGTGGACCAATCAGGGTGGGTTAGTGTTTTGAAATGTTGGTAGAGCTAGATGAGGCAATCAAAACAGTTTCAGCGCTGTCCAGTAGTTTCAAAATGAACCAGTTTATGCCCAGCAGGAGGCAACGACTGCGAACACTTCCCAATGGAGCATGGCCGGTCTGGTTACACCAGGCCACTACTATGTCAGATGCCAACAAAACTGCTACTTAGAAACATAGCCATCAGACATACTAACAATCTAAAGCTAACAAACCATTAGCCATTAGCCTACCTGTATCGTAACTAATCAAATTAGACGAGCTTTATAGCTAGGTTGTGTCAAGCCAATGATCTAATAGTGTAATTCTGTCTAATCTATTTAGCAGTAGCCTAATTGTCAATACAAAAAAACAAACACGGTTGTTTATTACTAAAACAATGCAGTCCACTCAGATGTCAAGCTAACGGCTTGCCTAAGTGGCCTGCGACTCTCTCTCTCTCTCTCTCTCTCTCTCTCTCTCTCTCTCTCTCTCTGAGAGCAGCAGCGGCTGCTGGGCGCGTGAGCCGCAGCATACGAGGTGAATGTCAGCATCAAGGAGATAGCAGCGTGACGCCTCGCTGCGCTGCTATCACTGTGCGGTGCCCGGGAGCACCACAGCTGCCGGGGTAGACGCCTTATCAGCGCGTAGGTTAAGGTGAGAGAGCAGCGTGAGGGTCTTCATGCACTGCCCCCCCCCCCCCCCCCCCCACACACACACACACATACACACACACACACACACACGTTGTCTCCTGTATAACTGAAGCCCCATTAACATTCTGAAAGGCTGACCTTATTAATGCACCTGCAAGGGAAAGAGCATATAAGTATCATAATATGTGTTCTTTGGTTATAAGGGTGCTTAGGAGAGTTCTCTAGTTTCTGGATGTGTTGTGGTGTGGTGCAAACCCACCTAATATAGAGGGGGCAGCAATGTGACCTCACAGCAAGAAGGTCCCGGGTTTGAACCCCGGGCGTCCCGGTCTTTCTGTGTGTAGTTTACGTGTTCTCCCCGCGTCTGCGTGGGTTTCCCCCACTATCAAGAAAATGTTAGGTTAACTCTCCTGTCAGTGCCATGTGACCAGAGACACCGACCTCAATCTGGAGTTCCCTGGACGCTGCACAGCGGCTGCCCACTGCTCCCTTGAGGGATGGGTTAAATGCAGAAGACATGTATGTATGTGTATGTGACAATAACACAACCTGTGCAAGCTGGGAACAGTACTGCACAATATGGGTCACGTAGATGTTGCTAGGTTAAAGCCGTGCTGGTAATGAAACATCACTCTGACCATACTGACAGCACGGGAGCATATTTGGACAAAACAAAACAACAAACATGACAGCACTGCAATGTGTTCATACTTGTGCAGTGATGGTGAAAACAGCAGAGCCATAGTTGGCGCATGGCCATACGCCCCACGCCCATTATATGCCCAGTATCTTTACCGTGCACTACCCCCTTTGGGCAGTAAACAACACTCTTACTCTTACATTCCACGTCAAGGCCTGTCTTTCATTTGGGTCTGCTGCATGTCAGGTGCTATGGATAAGAAAAGCTTCTTTATTTATACTGTATTTACAGTATAAATAAAGAAGCTTTTCTTATAACCTTCTGGTATTAGTAGAGGAGTTTTGTTATTGTTGAGCTTTCATTTATTTAGTTTGAGGTTTGCTATACTCTTAATTTAATGTCACGCTCATTCACATCACGGCTCTGATGCGTTCATGGTCATGGTAGATGTTGGGTGAGATTCTAATATTCATATGCATCAGTGTATTAATGAGCTCAATTGCCCCTGAGTTTCCTCTGAATGAAATTAAGCTCCTAGCTACAGTGTTCAGCACCACCACTAAATGGCCTGCCTGTCCATGCAAATGGCGGGAGGAGTCTCTCAGAAGTGCTTTCTCCCTGGCCTCTGGTACAGTAATACGTATAAGTGACTGCGCAGGCATTGAGGGCGAGCCAAAAATTAATCGGTGCGATTAATTACAAGAGCCATATGGTCAGCAGTGTCTCAGTGCCTTTTCCAGTTACACTCCCTGGGAGGTGCTGGGAAGCCTGCTGACATTTACACAAACTTGCCCAGTCCGGCATATACAGTAAGTCCCATTCTGTCCCCTCTGTCTATTGTTTAGTCCAACACACACACACACGCACACGCACACGCACACACACACACACACACACACACACACACACATGCACGCGCACGAACACGCACACACACATACATAAACACACAGTTTGGAAATGTTGCTGTGCACATTCAAATATAAAATTAAGCTTGCATGCGCACAAACTCACTAATACAAAAAGGTTGTAATGCAGCTTGACTTTTTACTTACATTTTTTATTGCAAATGTATTTTTCTCATGCAAAATCACAGTTAAACGGGGATCATACAAGCAAGCAATATTACAGTAATCATACAATGTCTTCTTATACTGTATTTGTGTCTCTCCTGCAGAGTTTGAATGATTATTCTAAAGTTTTCATTTGATAAAATATTTCTGTTATTCTGTAATCTGCATGAAAGCGATTATGTATGATATATATTGTAGGCTGGATTTTTGTTTTTAGAAAAGAAAGAAAAGCACATACATTTGACAGCTAAAACATGTATAAATGATTATAAAACAATAAAGCAAAGATGTTTTCTTTATCTGTACTAAATGGTTGCTGGTTCTGAATACGTGTTCTGAATGTTAAAAGAAACACATTTTTCAAAGACATCTGTTGATTCACATGCTTTATTATTTCAACAATTAAAATATTTTTCATTAGTTTGCATCTGTATTGCTGTCCACACACACACACACACACACACACTGTTCCCCTTGTGGGTTGTGAAGCAGTAAAGTGCTCTTGTCTTTATCCAAAGAAATGCAGTCAAATTAGTTATATTGTTTTTACTTTAGCTCATTCATTTATGCTTTACCCTTTCTAGAGAAGATATTAATGGATAATTCTCCAATATCTACTGGGGTTGCATTGAGGTGAGTATGATTTCACATGATATAATAATGAAGTTATATGTTACAGTAAGAAGCACACACTGCAGTGTTTAGTCCTCTAGCCAATGTTTTAGGCTATAAAGCAAGGTTAAATAGGCTTTCAAAAACAACCTTGCTAAATGATTTCTCATAAATATCTCATAGCTTAATACCAAATCTCATTTTAAACATAATTTCAGTTTTCGGCAGACCACCGTAAAAGCTCTCAGACTGCATTTCTACTGTAATTACACTATTACACTTACTTGGAGATAGCTGCCTCCATACCATGCCCGTCTTACTACAGGCATAAATCTAGTCAAACTAGATTATGGCTTGTCAGACTGGATCCAAATATGCTTGATTTTCTGCGTGGTGAATGACAACAGCTAGTTATGCCACGCCACTGGATAATGTACCCACCATTCCAGCAAGATTGGATTGAATGACGGCTTTTCTCTCTTCTCAGTATTTGACTTATTAATCACGTTGGGTGTATCAACCGTGAAATAAAAGCCAATCCTCAAACTAAATAAATGGTCCTCCAAGGAAAATAGCTCCATGGTATTGCTCTTAAGGTCAGATGTTTTGGCCTGTGAAAAATACTGTAAAATGTGAACATTGAAGAAATTAAATATGATACTGTATAATTTTGTTGTATAAAAATGTTATACATAATTGTGTCAATTTGCACAATGTACTGTAAAAAATGCCTTTTACAACAGTGAAACAGTATACCTAAATGTAATATTTAGTATTTCCTTGCTTCTTTGTTCTTCTTCATTATTTTCATTCAAGCTCAGTCTGGTAAGGTTAATATTCCCATGCAAGATGGTGTTTATGGTTTAATAACAAAACGCCTTACTCTTATTGTAAGACAACTTTATCAGGTGTCTCTTACACAACCCCTCAACGTTTATTCTTAACATTCATATAACAAGAACATTATTCCATGCTTACACATTGCAAGTAATAGTTACTGTATGATAATCGCAATACCTTTTAAGATTTTATAATTTAATGGACATTTCAAATTAACATATATTGTGTCATACAATGTACAATGCAAGAGAGATGGGTTCAAAAGTTATCTAATGACACAATATAATCACTCTTGAAACAATTTAATTGGCTCTACAATTTACAGTTTTATCTTGTATCATGTAAATCCCAACTCTCATTAAAAAGTGAAACCTTTATTCTTTCATATCACACCAAGCTAAATTATAGAAAGAAAATCCTACAAGAGAAAATGTCTGGATTTCATCACAGCACTGAGCCCCCTACTACGTAATTGACATTTGCACAAAAACAGATTTTTGGAGAAATAAATGTAATTCTATAATCCTACAAATCTCAGTATGGCATTGTCACAGCAGAGTCAGACCTGAGGGGGAACATGCAGCCGAAAGGCATCATGCAATCCCAGTCACCTGTATACTGTACTGCATGCAGCCATCCAAGACAGTATCTGGTGTTACTGTATCTCATGACATTGTGCCAAATCGTCATGCTGTACGACAGTGTGCTAGTGTTAACTTGAGTAGTGTTTCTTGTTACATTTTGATTTCAATATGAGTAGACCCACACAGCCCCAGATACTAGTCCAGGGCTGATGTAGACTAAAGACAAGAGGTTGTATACTACATATACTGTAAATTGAACAATTTTAGTGATGAGACTCAAAATTCAGGTTTAAAAACGTAAGTTTGGTAAACGTATGTTATAGTAGTGCTGTTCTCAGTTTATAAATATGAGACATAACCCTTTCAGCCGGCACAAATCTGGGCTGTTCCACTTTTGCTCCCATATACAGTAGATGAGTTGTGTTGCTCTATCTTTGTTAGTATTGTAATATATTTGGTTATACTGTACTACTGTGTATTACATAGGCCTTGAGTACTTTGCTGCCCTATTTGGCTGATAGAAAATAAGTAAATAATACACCCACTGCAACTACCATTTTCAGCATCAATGGTGGATGATGCAGATGCTCATTGCTGCCCCCAGGATTACCATATATCAAAGTTAAAATGGACAGGCCATACATGTATATACTTAAAATGTTATGCAAATGTGTCTAAATAACATTTGAATTGTGCAACAAAGCCATAGCCTATCAGATTGGCACCTGATGTAAAAATGCCACAATAATTGCAATTAATATTTTCCTTCGGAATGAGCTCGGGACTAATGTTATACCCACATAATGGACTGGTTTGCCAATACATGTCCATGTAGGGGGATCCCAGACACACCACCAGAGACATTTGAATGGAAGTTTAAAATCCAACAAAGCAGACAGTTTTGCCGAAGTTGTGAAGTTTCAAAGTTGCAATATTTAACTCCTACTAGTTACATTAACAGAACCGCTTAAATGCATTTAATTATATATTATAAGCTACTGTAAGGACACTCCTGATTAACTGATATGGAATGTTTAATTTTAAAATTAATCAAAAAATGTTACACTTTCGTAATTGAGTTCAAAGACAACCACATTGGATTCGTCCTACACTTTTATCAGATGGACGTTTAATGCTAGAAAAATGTACTTGATGATAAGGACTGCTACTCAGTTTTTATGAACAACCCCTTGTCAAAACTGATGTTCTGTTTTACACAAACTTTATAAAAGCCAAAAAACAAAAAAAGCTTTCAACGTATGATATTGACCAAGCTATACTGTACACAATAGCGTTCAAATGCTCTTTAATAATGTAATTACTTGACACCTAAATAATTAAAAATAAGTAACAATTATTTTACTATCACATTTTATAACACCAGAACAGATGGCAATATCATAAAAATCTGTAATATAACGGATTAAGTGATAAATAACCATTGCCTTTTTAAAGGCAGGGTTAGTCATTTTCGAGAACGCTATAATATCCCCTCACGTTGGCACGCTGCACACATCAAAACGCTTTAAACAAAGCGTAGTACGGTTTTGTTGATGTGAGCAGTTTTCGTTACTTATGCGATATTTAGTGAATTTGACTAAAGGTTTATTAGCTTTCAAGTAGCCTGCAATAACTGACTATATACCTTTAATCATGGAGATTTATATTTGTTTGTATATTTATTTTCAACAGACTTGAATGAATGCATTTCTAGAAAGAAATCGACAACAAACTACAACTAAACTAAGCACTTGCATTTGCACTTGCTTACACTCCTGTCACTGAAGATAAGAATGGTTTCTTGTAGGGTGGTCGGTGACAAGGCATGGCACTGATGAGGGAAACAGCAGGGGTCATATACTCTCTGTCCCATCTCCATGGTGCAACATATTAAACTCTCATTTACTGGCAAAAGACATTCAGCCCTGCTGACAGCCATGCTAGTGGTAAGACGGGAGGTGGCAGATTGAGAGATGGGTACTTATCCCCTCATTCACTGTTGCAAATAGCTGATGTTTGTTTTCAGTGTCATTACCCACTCCTTCTGTTTTCATAAAATCTTACAAGCATTATGAATAAACATCTTTCCACACATTGCTTCACCACTGAATTGTAACAAATGTATTGATGTGGCAGAATACACTGTGGATAGCAGTGCAAAAAGAAGGGACTATCAGGAACCATGCAGGGTTCTTTGGCTTGTCCCAATAGAGCTTTATTAGTGTAAAGTGGAATCTACAGTGTTATATCTGGAATGCTATCAGAAGGCTTCAGCTGGAACACATTGTGTTCTGACACATGTGAAACCCTCTATAAAATGAATGGGAGTATTATAACACCTCTTTAGGATTAATGGTTATAAAAATAACTACCTGAGTTCATGAGACAAATACCGACAAGGCTAATGATGTATTGAAATATATGTCAGTCAAATTAAGTTAATGTGTACAGTATTTAAAATGGTGGTCAAAATCTGTGTTCCCACTGGTACAGGGAGACAATGCAACATAATAGAATGCTACATATTAGTATATTACACACGTTTAATTATGTTTCTTTATGCAGACTATGATATATATATATATATACTGTATATATATCAAGAGCAAACTCATTTACCCTATAAAGATGTTATGTTATTTGTGACTTTCTCTCAATGATCTGCTGTTAGCATGTTAAGATGACATTCTGTACACTATTACTCTATGTGCAATTTATAGTTGTACATAATACCATGATGTTAATTTGAAATGTATCAGAACCTGTATAATGAAAGTGACATGGTGAAGTGTTTCTATTGCATTACAAAACTGTAGTGGTAGTGATCCTCAAAACAAAGAATATAATTTGATGCATTTTTCACCTTGCAATGTATCCTCATAGAATTATTTCTTCAAAACAAGGTTCATTAAAAAAAGGGTTCTTGATACAAACTGATTGTCTTACTAACCCTGAAAGCTTTCCAGCAGAAATTGGTATCTCAATTAAATGAAGGTAGAATCCTATCTCTCTGAAGAAAATTTTCAGAAATGTTGAGAGTGTCCATGTGTTATAATGCACTACATGTGCAGGAAATGTAAAACATTTAAGTTGCATTTGGTCAGACTTTATACTTTTTAAAGTGAATTAGACATTTGGTTACTTAAAGAAATGTTTTTACAATGTTTCCTTTTGAATGTGTTTTTTTATTGGGACAAAGGTGGATTGTTAAATAGCATGATTTTGACATTGAAACACTTGTCTGTTTAATGGTTGAAAATAAATGTATTAAGGGCGATTTGGTCATTGTATTTATAATCTAAACTAAAGGATGCTCCCAAATTGGCCAACAGACCATTTTCTTCCAAAGTACAATCTTCTAAAAAGCATATTGTTTTTGGAGATGTTCCTTGCACATACAGTACATTGTCTATTATTCAGCAAAACTGTTAAACATTGTTAAAAATACATGACATATATATGTATGCAGCAGGCCAGTGCCATATTTACAAAAACAAGCATTTGTTAAATTATACTCATATTTTCAGTTACATAAAATAAATATTTTATTTGCAGAGCATGCATGCACACTGTTAGTTATTTCCCTTTGTCCTCTCCATTCACAATAGTGAATATTTCACAAAGTGTGTAATTCACCTTTCTTGTGTTACATGCTCAGATTATAGTAACTGTGAAAGACAAGGACTATGTACAGTAAATGTGGATGAGGATATAGGGACTGGTGTGATCAAACAGGATACAGTATTATATTACCCGTTCTTATTGTAGAAAAAAGCTCTCATCATTTCATTAATTTTCTTTGGATTAAGGAACAAAGGTATGAGATAAAACTTTCATCAGGATTTAAAAAAGACCTGGTGCTCTTTGCAGCTTGTGTTATGTGTCATATTAATAAAGATTGGTTCACAGTGGCACTATGCACCAATCCTTTGTTTAAAGCTCCAGGTTGTGCTTTTATTGCAGGGAAAAAAGAAAGTCCTTAACTTAAAGTGAAAAAGGATAAGTTGACATGCTCACAAAGAAAGAACTTTGTTGTTATAGCGGTCAAATCATTTCCACAGCTTTCAAAGCAGAAATGTCCATTACAATTAGTTAGGGATGTAGAGTACTGTAGGTGTATCAGTAAAGGCTTAGCATCCTTAGTGGAGGCCAAGCTGAAAACAAACCATGCCAATAAGACTCCTAACAGTGTACAGGGTTTTATAAGGAAATCCAAGGGGTCTTGTGCTGTTGGTTGAGCTTTAGATGACCAATTATAATAAAACATTTTAAAAAAATGTTTTGATACAATATAGCTTTTATACAGTATATATAGCAATATATAGCTTTAACATACTTTAACAGACCTTGTTCAATTTATTGAATATAACTATTATTAATTATAAGGTAAGGTAAATCAATACGACCAATTAATCATTTTTACAGTTTATTTATCTTAATCTCCAGATACATGTAGAATGAAAAGACAGTGACATGATTCAGAGATTGTGTGTGCTGTCTGGAATATGTTCACTTTCAGCAAACTGGACTGAGTCACATTTGTTTCTGTAATATAACTGAAAGACAATGGTCAAGTTTAACAATGGTGGGCCTTTGTGTACTAATGCCAAACAACTATCTGGGTAGTCTGGATAATGTGGAAGCTTAATGGAGAGGATTAGCAACACAGTTCAACATGTCAGAAGAAGAAAATGGGAGTGGGACAGCATAATATTAAATAGTGAAGTTGTAGAAATTGTTTTCAGCTCACAACTTATTCCTTTATACCTGCATAGCATATGAATTCTAAAAACAAGGACTCCACAATGTACTGTATATGAGGAACTAGTGATAAACTGAAGTTCAATTCATCATTCATTATTGAAACAAATATTATATATAATTCAGACATCTATCTCCATAGGGCTCATCATACAGAAATGAAATGTAAACAAATGGAAGAATCTCAATCTACAGTACATTGCATACCCCTAGCTGCATGCATTGGGCATGTTGTTGTTATACTATAATGTGTTTTATTATGCTATTTGCAGTGCTTTGGGTTGAACACAATGAGGATAATGGCATATGGTACATACACATTATTGAGGAGTGGACAGAGGAAATAGTTATTTTCTCTAAGAATGCTCATGTCAACACTGAACCTTGTTGCATTGCAGCACCAACAGCAATCACAATACCAGCCCCACATCACTGTAAATGTTTGAAACAAAGCTGTCCACAACATATGGGGGAGGGGGTTGGGGTTTTGGGTTAAAGAATTGTGACATTGTGATCCTATTGTATGTTAACTATTAGGGGCAGAGGAATGCCAACCTCTCAGCACCCCATCATGTGTTCTGTATGTCTCGTCAAAGTACAACTGTGAAGTACATGGAGACGGATTCTTCCAAAACAACATTGCACCAAGACATGCTTTGAAATCTCAATCTTCTGAAAACATCACATTACTCTGATGGAAGATATAATGGCTTTAATCATTCTCTTTATTGAGGTATTTTGGAAATGTTATGCATACTCATTAATTTCTTGAGTCATGTGTATTCATTTATTTCCTTGGCATTGTTTTTCCTTGGCATGTGTTATAGCAGGCCAATTAAGCAAAACCACAAAAACAAATCCTCATAGTGCCTTGGTGTTTGCCTGTGCCTTTGGAGTTCAATGGAAATCCCATTACCAATTACCCGAGCTGCCTGACTACCATCTTTGAGGTGAAAAGCATTTATTTAAATTTAGTTTCATTTTAAAGACAAACACAAAATGTCAGGGCAACCACCATTTAATCATTGAATGTGAACAAATTACAAACCTTTTTTTATATTTTTTATGTAGGTTGCACTGTGGGCTGTAAGAATGGCAGTGCAAATCACCACACAGCTGATGTTTCAACAATAAACAACTAATGAATGACACCTTTCTGTTCATATATGGTATTGGGGAGTGGTGGTGATACGAGGGCCTCACCATTACATGTAGATACTCACAATATAAGAGCACATATGATCTTGCATATATATTGAAAATTAAAGAAAGGGCTGCAAGGCTCAACTTGTCATCATTATGTTATGTGACTTGGTTATTCTGGTTTAGAAGGGCAAATGGAAACGCACCCCATTGTCCTCTCATCTTTTGCTTTTGGAAATCTCATTATATCAGTTTAGATTTTCAGTGCAAACTAATTATCTGCCCAATTAAAAGCAGTGTGACCCCAGTGCTACGAATGCGACTGTCTCAGAGGAGATCACTGTTTTGGCTGTGAGGACCTGGACACCACAATGCATATTTATGAAGACGTTAGTTCAGAAGCCTCTTCTAACTTGTCCTGTAACATACAGTAACGCACAGGTGCATGACATTATACCGCTACACTGTTTACTATTTTAATGCATTATGTAATATGTTGTTAGATGTTGCTATGCACTCAATCAGCACTCAGTCGGAGATTGACTGCTGATTGAGCAGTTACATTGCAGTTCCAATAGACAAACAGACAACATTTGTGTTTGTGAAGCATTTCTACTGACAAAGAGAGGGGGGCACCAGATGATTGAGTTATTAAAAACACTAGTATTTGTTTTGACTGACAACAGCCTGCATTCAGTCCTGCCTTGAAGTGGTCCAATGTGTCATCTGTCTGTCGGCAGCCTCAGAAGGTTGTGCTGAGCACAAACTGCACTTGCACTTTGAGGACTTTCTCTACAGGCGAGCAAGCACAGCTTCAGCACAGCTCCTATGGTGCTCAGGCTGATTATATAATGACTACATAGCCTACAGGGAGGCACAATACTGTACGTGTTAATGCTTCATAGCAACAAACAGTGTCGTGATCTTTTAAACCTAGTATACATTGGGATGACCAAACAATCTTCATGTATTTATTACAGTACATATAATTATTATGACCATTAATTAAATTAATGACTCCCTGTAGACAAACAGTCAAACACGACTCTCTCTCTCTCTCTCCCTCTTCCTCTCTCTCTCTCTCTCTCTCTCTCTCGCTCTCTCTGTCTCTCTCTCCTCTCTCACACACACACACACACGCACCAACACACACACACACACAAACAAACAAACATACACAAACACACCCACACATGCACACACACACAAACACACAACCACACACACACAACCTCTAACCCAGTTCTTCCAACAACCAAACACCAGCCGTTTGGATGACAAATGAACATTGTCACCTGGCTAAATGCTGCTTTTGCTTTTTACTACAGTTACATTGGCACATATACATTCCTCTACTGAAAGTACTCGCCTCCATTTGGATAAAAGCCCTTCTTTAAGCACAAATAAACAATATGTCTGTTTACATGTTCCTGTTGTTTCATAAAATAAAACAGTTAATATGAACAATCGGTTATAGTGCAGTCATCATAGACCATGCATAGTGAATGTGACTTTTTTAATTTATATTAGTTTTAGATAAAAAAAAAAAAACGTTTTTGTTATTCACTTATACAATATGTTGCACACAACAGAATTATATGACATTGCTCATTGACTTAGTTGCAAAATAACATCTTCGTAAACATAACATAACTTTTGCAAAAATCTGACACTGATCTATAATATGTTAACTTAAACATATATTTCTTGTCAAATAAGTACTGTACATTGGATGAATTTGTTAGTTGGAAGAATAGAAAAACTCTCAAAATAGCAGCCGCCTATAGTGCAACCCCTGTGCCCTTCACGCCAGAATTGCAAGTCTATTTGAGTGCCATTAGAGAAGTGGCGGAAAGTGCCAGTGCCACTCTACATCCTTTCTAATCCTTTCAATCTGATAGATAGAATACAGTCTTATCGCACAGATGTCAATATTGCACTAAGCATTACTGCACCTGTGCCCCACGCCAGCTTTGTTTTATTATTTAAATACAAGTGTATAGAATAATTAGAAGATTTACCCTATCACATTTATATTTACAGAACTTACAGTAGCAGACACATTTTTCCAAAGTGATTTACCGGTACACATATTACATTTGTTATAATAATATATACAGTAATATAATAGCTGAATAGGTTATACACCAGTTAAGCAAACAACATTATGTTAAAATAATGAAAGATGCATGTAATAAGGACTCACTCGTTTATTTTACATGTTACAATATAAAATACATTATTTATTATCAAGTAAGGTACGTATCACGTTCTCTATCACAAAATGTCTCCAAAGTTGTATTAATACTTGTGTGGTTATTGTTCAAGCAATATGTTGGTCCAAGGGATACAGCTCTTTAACTTGCAGCTGTCTAATGTCTGAAAAATATATAATTTTACCTTAGTGATCACTACAATGATCACTACAGTGAATAAAATACCCCAGCCTTCAAATATTTACAAAATTGTGCAGCAAAACATATATCAATAATATACAATACAATACAATAATTGAACCCAGTGTCCTTTGACTAAATTGATTATTTAAATTGTGTTTATTAAATATGTCGTTTAACAAACTGTGTTAGTGTCAAACGAATTGTGTAGAAAATAATAGATGTTTAAAACTGAACACACACTATCTTCAATCTCAAATGCTTCTGCTGTTTATTGTAAGAGGCAGCCAAATCATAATGCATTTGCAAGCATATACACAATGATTAGGTGATTTTGTGCTCTGCAGGAGGAAAAACTATTAAATTAGTTTAACCTTTCCATAGAGCTTAACCTTTTAAAATGCCAGGCAAAGAGGTTTTCAAATAAGTGTACCACATTCTCAAAACTCTTCTGTTTTAGGGAGTCATGATGACCTATAGCAATGCGGAACAGAGGAAGATCTGACAATGACGAATCCCATAGCCAACAGCTATTTGTTATCGTTCATATATGTTCCTGGAAATAGTTTTCAAACAAGAAACCCAACTCCCACAGAACTGTAATAACCTGTCTGCAAACCTACAACCCATAACCATCAGCACTATAGTTGCCTCACTTGCATACTTTTACCATTATGGTTGTATTTGCGTGTAATATCTTTAAAAAAGATAGTGGTTTCTTTGACGGCTAATTGGCAGTTGGTGGAAATAAAGATGGTTCACCTTTGTGACAGGGCAGTTTATTTTTTCCAAGCTAGATCAATCCAGCTATATGTTCAGTGGATTTTCCCTGTCAGTGTCAGCACCACTCCAACTGTCTTAAGCAATCATCTGCTCACTGACCTGTTGCCAGACGTCCTGTACCTCCAGCAGTGGTCACAATAAATGGAGGGAGCGTACACGCAGGGTAAATGCAAGAGAGCATTTTATGCTTCCATCAGGGCCAATTGGATCAAATGGATGACATATCAAGAGCACTTTACTTTTAGAAGACAACACAAGAGTCTGTGAAATGTTAATGAGTCTAAAAGGAAGATGGTGTTCAGTGAATCTGATGGCAAAAGGTGCAAGAGGCTGCTAAATATCACATACAATGTCTCAGACACTAAATACAATGAAAACAAAAACTAACTTTTTGCTGCAGAATCCGCTTAAGTTAACGCTCACCTTGTGTGTTGATCAGACAAACATATTGCTATTACTGTAATCTCAACAAACACTTGATTTAGACATGTTGTGTATGTTCCAGACAGACATGCTGTATATATAGAATCAGTAAATCAAAAAGATGCCTCATGCAATGCATACTGTATACAAAGGTACTGTAAACATCATGGCATTCACAGTAGCCTGCTAGAGAAGCTGCACATTGCTGATGGTTAAAACCTTAATTTTTATGTTTTACAGTGAAGTACAGTATACGCATTCATTTACAATATGTTGATTTTATTATAATTGATGTTAAATATACTTTAATAACTACATCTTCACATTCATCTCTAGAGTGCTGAGGCTGGACAACAGCATTCGTAGGAGTTGTCCCTCTCCCATCGATGACACTGGTGTAGCAACAGCGAATTAAGAGTCATTTTCCAACCATGAAATAATCAAATGTGAAAGATACACAGCAGACACCACAAACTTAAAATATTCAGAAAGTAACAATACTCCACAGAACACACTATAACAATTGTCATATCTTTTCTATTTTTATTAAAGGTCTGCTACAGTATTTGAGCACGTGAATCATGTGCTTCCAGTTTAATATTCCTTTCCTCTCTCAAATAATTGCATGCGTATGTCATTATCAATTGGTGTGGCCAGATAACTCCAGCTCAGCCATTGTCACAGAGTTACAGAGGCATGCCGGGATAGTTTTAAAGGCCTGATATCCCACAGGTGTTGTGCGTAGGCCTGCAATGGCCTTGCGCATGTTCTAATGTAATTATAACAATAGCTGTCCGGCGAACCAAAAACACGGCAAAACCTCTCGGAAATTGCCCACCACCTACTGCTCTCATTGACAGCACTCTACACGGGGAATATGCAAATATAATATCAAAATGGAGAGCATTTTCATTACAGTTCACATTCCAAGGTGAGGTTTCTATGGTGATGTGTGTTTGGAAACTGCGGCTCATATCTCTAATTCAGGTGAACAGCCTTACCTTGCCTTATGACGTTATTGTCTGAATTATACATTGAAATTGCATCCGCAAGAATTTTGTTTATTCAGTCAAAGGAAAAAAATCAACATCAAATTAGAAGTGATTGTAGGCCCTAGCGGCACTAAACTGATTGTAGGCCCTACACTACACAACATTGTTGCAAGCATAACAACAATTCAGTTAGGCTACTGTTTTATCTGTCAAATGAGGACAGAGAAATAGCTGACATGACATGGTGGAAATCCAATTTGTATTGATTGACAGAGCAAGATGCACCAAGCCCATTTCATAAATGCCTGCCCTGTTACATTCCCTTGGCATTTGCATTGGAAAGAAGTTGCATTCGCTGGCATTAATTAGTTAAGCTCTCGTGGCTTTGAAAATTTAATTGCAGGTACAGTAGAACTGGGGGACAATAGGATAACTGAAGCATTACACTGAGGGCGATACTTCCAACAGCCGCTCTCTAACAAGCTGAAATGCAAAATGTACACGCACACACCCACACACATTCCATACCTGTTGACCACTGACACTGCCAAGCAAGATGTTAAAACAAAGTTCTTGTTTTCAAACACAGTGGATATCGCAATTATAGTATCTGTGATATGTGGTCGTACAGTACATACCTGTATCTGCTTGGTAAGTATACATATATCAAAACAGTGCTAGTCACCTACATGGGCCTAGCCAGCTTGTAACCTATAAGCCCCTACATGTTGCGAAGACAAGGAAAGTGGATCAGTGTGTGCCAGTGTGCACAGTCTGAACTAGCTTAAAATGATCCTGACATGGAAGCTCCTGACAGCCTAGTTGAGTGACGTGTGGCCTCCCGCTGCTCTGAGCTCAGCCAGCTCTTTGATTATATGATAGGCGATAGGCGCCGCAAGATACAAAATAGTCTGCGTGTTGCGGTAATGGAGTGGGCGTGCATCACACGATGAGAAAACATTTGAATCGTTACTCTAGCTCTAGGTGATAATGCTTGAGCGTCAATGTTATACTTTTCATTGAACCTGCATGGAAACCTAGCCGCTGTGAGATAAATATCGCCGGAGATGATATTGTTCTTTGTTTATGCTGACCCTGTACTTATATATACAGTATATATATATTATATAAAAAGCAGGGCTTAACTTTTAGGGTAAAATATCAACATTTAATTTTCGGGTTAGGATTAGGCTATTGATATTAGGCTGTTAGTATTGCTATTACTATTCTTATCACAAACAAAACCAGCATACATTGCTTGTGCTTGTATATTCACTTAATATTAATTACATTTAAACATAACACTTCAATATAGTGTGCCTGTACTTTTTATGATGACATTAGACTAAACTATGTCATGCATGCATGTAACAAATATATTAAATATTATTTAGGATTGTTTTCTTGCTCATTGGTGTTTGTTTGAGGATTTCCTTTTAACTAGTCAGTCAAAAACACCAATCCATCCTATTGCTGGGAAGCACCTACACAGGCCATGGGTCAATTTGAGTTTTTTCCTCTGTGTAATAGTATGTGGCTGTGGGTTTGTTGTGAGCACTTTCCTTGGCTGCATTTCATTTCTTCTTTGTCAGCATACTTGCCTATTAAAGTCTGGTCGCACCATTTTGTAGGTCTAAGCATGAGGACCGCTTTGGCGGAGTTCTCAAAACCATGGCAATTACTATTGGAAACTATGAAAGGGATTTGGGCCTGTAAGAAATACCTTAGTTCACACACACACTCACGCACGCACACACACACACACACACACACACACGCACAAACAAGCGCGCACGCACAGAAAAACAACTAAAATGTAAACATTGTGAGTTCTACAGTATTTGTATTATTTGGATAATATCATTGTCAAAAGTGTGTCATTAAGATTCTATGCGCATGTGTAACTTAAGCCTGCTGTTAAACAATATCATTTTAAATACATTTTAAAAAGATAGGTGAGGTAAACCAAGAGTCACAGCTTTTCTTTATGGAAGTTACACAGCAACAATGCAGCTCTTATTGAAGTTCACCAGACAAATGGTTTGTTGTATGCATCGATAGCATGATTAAATTAAAAGCATTTAATTAGGTGCCCTGTGTCCTGTGACCTGTGTGTGTGTGTGTGTGTGTGTGTGTGTGTGTGCGTGTGTGCGTACACTCGTGTAGCCACATGCTACTGTACAAAATGCTTATTTTCTAACTCACGGGCACCCGTTCAGACGTAACGTCCAAACGTATACCGCAGTCAGGTGGGGTGCCGTGTGGTGAAGATGTCTTTCTCCCATGATGCTGCTGTGGTCACATGGCCTGTCGGGGAGAAGCCCTGGGGAGCAGAGTGAAGTGTGTCAGCCTGCACGGCTGATAACAGCTCCTCTGTCACACTCGGGCCAAAGAGTGTTTGCTCGGGAGCCAAAGCGTGATGGGATTGTGACGGCGCACACAGCGGTATTCAAGTATAGTGAAATCAGGGCGGTTAGTATTCTCCTGTCCCTCGAAACTATGTCACATCATTCATGTGCTCTTTTACAACAATTTAAAAAAGTATAAAAAATAAAATAAAAATACGTTTTAAACGTGTGCATATAGAATTATCCACTAGATTTGTTGTTTCCATACATTTACATTTCTGAACATCTGTAAGGCGCTATTCCACAATGGAAAGTGCTTCTCTCTGTCTCCCTACAGCAGTGTCTTCTACAGGGACAGGCACTCAGAATAAAGCAGAGGATTCTGAAAGCAGTCTCTTATCAGCCCACAGCATCTGGCTAAGACGGATGGGTTCTTAAAAAGCTCTCAGAATATCACTGAGTTTGAGCTTGTTTAATGACATCCTCCCACAACACTAATTATCAACCCATTGCTATGACTGCATAGTTTAGTTGCACAATGGAGTAGACTGAATTGTAAAAAGGTACAGTACAGTATATAACTGACCAGTCTAGAGCAGTCTTATGACCAGCAAAAGGTGTACTACAGTACCGTGTGTATCAATATTTAGACAAATAGAGTTTATTCAGAACTATTTTAAACAATACAGTATTGACATAACATGAATATTTTTACACCAATTAATTTTTCTTTGCTATATTATTAACTTCATTAAAATATTTAATTAAAATCATTTTTATTATTCTTATTTATTGTTATCATTTTAACAGTACCTGATGAAACACCACACCGTCTAAATAGTAATAGTTGTATAGGTTAATTGGTCATAATTTTTAATAATAAACCTTATTAAATGTTTTACCTGTTATTTGATTTTAATTTTAATTGTTAAAAATATAATGTACATGTATATGTAATAAATATAATGATAGATATAAGATACTATGGTTTAGCACATTTTGTCGTTATTGACAATGTACCTGGTATATACAATATTTATAAATAACCTCTCTGTCATATGTATCTTTGTAAATACATATTGTATTCTGGCCTACTGTACATGCGGTAGGTTCCAGACAATGCAGGGATCACTGGCATAAAAAGCAATTTGCCCTCAATTTGCACACTAATGACAAAATATTTTAACAGCGTATGATTCTGACTAAACCAAAGCCATCATTGTCAAATTACATCTTACATAGAAAATGTATTGCACCCTATTAAAGTAAGGCTCTGAGTTAATCTGCACCACATTTAAGAATTTCTCCAAACACCTGGCACTCTATATGCAAACCGCAGGAAGACATGCTTCCATTTATAGATAATTTTAAATCAATTTTGTGTAAATCACTGGAAGAGCTGGCATGGGCATGCTACAGCACAAACAAAATTACCTAATAGCTACGAGCATTTGAGGGCACTTTTTTACATTCATATACTGTAGTGTCTATTGTATGGAAGCCCTATAAAGTGCCATCAATATTTTCTTTTTTGTCCGTTTTCTCTTGATAACGAGATAATTCATTCGATATCACTGGAAAACAATGCTTTGTTTCCTTGTGATGACAACATAATATTTTGTTGTCACAAGAAAACTATATATTTTCTATCAATTTTGGTCATGCATTAATGCCCTCGAAAAATAATATGATTAAGCAATAATCAGTGCGTTAGACTGAATATCCGCACGGCTGTGATTCGGTCATAGGTACAAGGCCATAGGCGAAGTGCCGAAGATAATCAAATATTCTGATGTCATCAGTGGTAGAACAGCCCAGTGAAATGTTGTTCAGTGGCGTAGTTAGACAAGCTGCTTGGTTTGCAATTGTAGAACTTTGATGTTGTATGATTCCCTCTCCGGGAACCATGACCTTATCGTGGTGGAGAGGTTTGTGTGTCCCTATGATTCTGAGAGCTGTGTTGTCTGGAGCCTTGTGCTCCTGGTA
>JAODUK010030764.1:0-22950 GCA_027564635.1 Typhlichthys eigenmanni
CACCATGCCTGATGATGTAATCCGATACCATGAGGGAATGCGACCCACTGACCCTGATGCATTAGCGGCCCCCCCTCCCTTATTCCACCCTGCGTCTCTCCCCCGGTGCATTAGCATCAGCGCTGTATGCTCTGGAGGCTGAACCAGGCCTTTGTCTCAGACAGTCCTGATTCAGCCGGCGGTGCCCTCCTCAATCACAGGGTCTGTCTGGACCCTGGAGCACATCCAAGTTCTGTAGCCTTCCCTATCCCTCCCACCACATCTTCACTATCTGGATCTGACTCTCACACACGCTGTTTCTCTTATCTCCTTTATCACTTACTCTTTATCACTTAATCTCTCACTTGCTCTCACTCTTAACTCTCTCTCTCTGACTCTCTCTCTCTATCTATCTCTCTCTCCATCTCTCTCTCTGCACATACCTGTATCCCAATATACTTTGTTGTAAGGGTCTGGGGCAGTCTATATGTGATTAGTAAAGGCAGTGCATGGTGCCCAGTGTGAAGCGCTGGGCTTCTTAAGGATGAAGAATATTAAGTAAGGAATATATACTTTACAAACAAGTTAGTTCTATTGCAACCCGCGTTGCACGCTAAAATAGCATCCTGTTGCGTTTGGATCATGATGTAATTATACACTCTGCTGCCTTTTTTCACACTTCACATCAACCGGAAATTACAAAATACCCTATCCACCAGGCACCAGTCAGCAAACAAAACATCAGTTGTGGCAGTACATTAATATCTTGTTTTGTCTAGATGTCAAATGGTGTTACAGAGATATGGATGTTCTACAGCTATCGCTATACAAACCCTGCCCCGCCTTATTGTCCCTAAGGAGGGGGGGGGAAGAGAGAGACTTTATGTCTTCCTTCATGTCAGGAGTTATTGCCTTGGTGTTGCTGCACTCTAAAGTTCAGTCAATCATCAGCGGTTTTGCCACTAACTCAGCCTGTCAGGGAGGCAGAGAGATGGCGATGCCGGCAGTTGGAAGAATAACAAAGAGCGCCACAAATAGTCAGGGAAAGAACAGGATGGAAGATGTCATCGTGTCCGAGTAGGGGGTTGCCCAGCTCACTGAGACATGAGGCGTCATGCGGATATTGTCACTTAGAGACCCTTTAGAAGTCATCTCTTTATGTGGTGTGTGTGTATGTGTGTATGTGTGTTATACATATACACATCTACCTTCTCAGTATTTTGACCGTGGTAATCTGTTGAAGGATGAGTCAGGCCCTAGTCTGTCTATGATTGGCCTGTGTTTTCAACAGGCCATTGTTTCTGCTGTTGCTTCGGGGCATTGGACTGAAGCAAGATCATTTTCCTTTTCTTGTCTTGTCAGAGCAGGGTAACTACAGCTGAAGCTAATGAAACAGACTATGGCTATGGTGGATTAGATGTTTGTTTCATAATAATTGACTGTTACTGTCCATGTTTGCTTTTGCTAATCATAACACCTAAATGTATGTTATTTCATTAGCTGTGTTGATATTTTATGACAATTGAAAGCATCCATACCATAGCCCTTCCCTTTCATTCAGATGCTGGGACGTTGTGGGGGGGAAGGACGAGGGGCTGGGGTTCAGAGCGAGAAACATACCAGCTGTGAGCCAGACGTACTTTGTGAAAACAGGAAGAATGGATTAAGACAGACTTAGAAGGGGAAAGACAGGGAAACAAGCATCTGTAGAAGATGTAAACATTCTGCCACTATAGGCTGACATATTGCTATGCGAGCCATCCAGAGACATAACATTCACCCACACAAGCACATGGGTAGAGTGAGTGATATTGCATTTTCCCTCAGCCAAAATGATTCTTATTAGTTTGTTTCTGCAGTATGTGAATGTTCTCTTTGGAAATGGTGAGCAGCCAGGTATTAAAGTGACAATGTATTAATAATATTAATGGGTGAATAATATCTGTCAAACATTCAGAATCACCTGCACATACTCTCACAATAAGGGCGCTAGCATAAGGGGTCCTCACTGAGGGGCCATCGAATCTTGATTCAGAAACAAAATCTTGTATCTAGATGTGATTTTAAAAGTATTTTATAGCATTTAGGCAGGGTATTTCCATATTTTGTGTATGAATGTGTCATATCTGGGCAAAATACTTGTTTTACCTTCAATTGCCATGCAAAAACAGAAGACACACCACTGGACAGAGTATGCAGAAGTATAACATGTAATAGAACATATAGCGAGCAGCAATACATGTCTGCATAATAACACCATATACAGTACTCTGCTGCAAATCATAACCTAGCTGCTACGTTAGCTCATTCAAGTACAGGGTGTATTTCACAATCCTATTCTGCGTTAAGCCTCCCCTTTTTCTACATGTCTGAGAAAATCTCTCCTCTGGAGTTTGACACACTCCCTTTTTGTATAGTCTTAATGAATGTTTTATGAGCTGCTGGCTGCTCTGTTCTCCACCAACTCTGTAGACAATAAAATAATTTTAAATAATGTGAAAATAATTTCACTGTCTTGTTACCACACACATACTGTAGATTCTCCTGCTAAGTGTCACTGTGTTATTCACTTTCCAGGCAGTTATTGGCCCCTGGATATCAGGAAATATGGTACACTCCCAGCGGGGCTCGACATGCTTCTTCCCCCACCAACACTGTAAGTGGCTGGATGCATGGGTGGGTTGATAAATGGATGCATGGATGGATGGATGGATGCATGGGTGGGTGGTGGGGTGCACAATATATCGATTCAGTATCGTTATCGCAATACCAGATTGCGCAATATCATATCGAAAATGTTCGCAGGAAGTGCAATATTCAGTTAATTTAGTGGAGAGATTCGTCCATTGGCTGTTTGGCTTAGTTGTGTTTGATTTAGACAGAAAAGATGTGTGACTGAGGAAGCTAATTACATAATAGAGGTTGAACAGGGAAACATTAGCGGCCAAAATGCCTCATCGGTAGCTTGGAATTACTGTTGTACCAGTCCAAAATGACTGTGTAAAATTGCATGAATATGAAAATGTGTTGTTTTGATATGTTATGAATATATTTTTATGCATTTCCCCATGACCTGTGTGTTTTTATTTATGTTTAAAAATATTGAAATATTGCAATTTTCATGATCAATATCGCAATATCACATCTTGTAAATATCGTGCACCCCTAGTGGGTGGGTTGATGGATGGATGGATGCATGGATGGATGCATGCATGGATGGATTGATGCATGGGTGGGTTGATGGATGGATGGATGCATGGGTGGGTGGGTTAATAAATGGATGGATGGATGGATGGATAGATGCATGGGTGGGTTGATGGATGGATGCATGGATGGATTGATGCATGGGTAGGTTGATGGATGGATGGATGCATGGATGGATAAATGCATGGGTGGGTGTTTGGATGGATGGATGGATGGATGCATGGGTGGGTTGATGGATGGATAGATGCATAGTAGTAGTAGTAGTAGTAGTAGAAATCTTTAATGTCCCCACAGGGCAATTTTCCTTACATACAGTAGTCAATACGTATACACACAGTACACATACAATACATACAGTATAATAATTCCAGTCATCCCAAAATATTATCCTAACATCGTCGTATACAACAGCATGCATGCATGGATGGATGGATCGGTGGGTTGATGGGTGGGTGGGTGTATGGATGATAGATGATGGATGGATGATAGATGGCTGTTGAATGTATGGATGGATGATAGATGGATGGGTGGGTGGATGGATGGGTAGTTAGATGCTGGGTGGATGGGTGTATGGGTGTATGGATGATAGATGATGGGTGGATGATAGATGGATGTTGGATGTATGGATGGATGGGTAGTTAGATGCTGGGTGGATGGGTGGGTGGTTAGATGCTGGGTGGATGGATGGGTGGGTGGATGGATGGGTGGGTAGTTAGATGCTGGGTGGACGGATGGGTGGGTGGTTAAATGCTGGGCGGGTGGGTGGATGGGTGGCTAGATGCTGGATGGGTGGGTAGATGGGTAGATGGGTAGATGGGTGGGTGGATGGGTGGGTGGTTAGATGCTGGGTGGGTGGATGGGTGGCTAGGTGCTGGATAGGTGGATGGGTGGGTGGCTAGATGCATACAATATGTATACACTGTAAGTGTAAAGCCCTTACATTCTGGATGCGTAGTTGCGTACTGTTTCACAGGAATGTAATTTCCTATGGAGCCTAGCATAGAGCATTGCGTTGCGTATGCAGTTGCATCTGGTGAAAGTGCAGTAAAAACGCATGCTTGCACTTGACCTGGCTGTACCTAAAATATAGATGTGGCTCATTTCATTGGCGAAACTTGGACTCCTACTATATTAAAAACCACATTTCCCCTGGATCAATGTCAGTTTAATTCAGCTTTCATTACGTTAGCTTACTTGGACCGGCCATGGGACCTGCTAGCTGTAATCAGAAGTAGTTGTCACGTAGAATGTTGCATTGTGGTTGCGTAAAATACTACACAGTGCAGGGAGAATACGCATCCAGTATGTAACCGGCATTAGCATGTGCTAGTAATGGTCCAGCTAGCAGTGTGTTTATGTTGCAGCGACACTGTTTCTACCATGGGGAGGTCTGGGGCGTGCATGGCTCCAGCGTGGCTGTCAGCACATGCTCAGGACTCAGGTGAGACCCCCCAGCTGGGCACGAAACCACGGCAGAACAGACACAATGGCCGCTAAAGGATCTGTCCCGCGTGAAGCACACACGCTCACACACACACACACACACACGCACGCACACACACACTCACACATAGGGCAGCCCAGTGTGCTAGTAGGTCAGGTCAGCAGGTCCAGCGCTGGATCACACAGCACTGAGTGTTTTCTCCTGTTGTCCCAGCCCAGCTCAGCAGATGTTGTCCTGCCAGAGAAATCCAGAGGAGAGACAGACGGCTTTGTCATTCACAGATGTGCGTGCGTGCGTGCGTGTGTTTTTCTCAGAACTCCACATCTGCAGCTTGAATGAATGACTGAATGCATCCTTCTTTTGATGTACATTATCTAGATCCTGGGCTGAAATGCAAACACACACACACACACACACACGCACACGCACACGCACACACACACACACACACACACACTGGCTCACAGCCTCACATGCGGATGTTCTACCGCTCCAGCTGCTTCTTACAGCTGTGCGTGTGCGTGTGTGTGTGTGTGTGTCTCACACATGCACATTTGTGCATTTCTGTGACTCTCCTGGCGCATCATTTGTGATCACCATGAACTGGCCTGAGGCCTGCGTGAATAAACCCTTCCACGACACCTGCACATCCAGACTGTCAATGCTGGGACACTCAGATCATCCATAATGCAGTGGTCTCCGGTCCACAGACAGCTGTATGGGATTGCACTTGCTGCTGTCTAATCTATCTTTAAGTGGTTGACGAATTATATTGTATGAGCTATATACAGTATATTGTGCAATACATATTATTATTTATGGTACCTTCTGTTTGCCGCAATATTAAAGGGTTATGTATAATTCATGATAATGACTGATTAGGCTCTATTACAACCTAACGTATATCCATCCAGTCTAGACTCATGTCATTCTATCACTATGTCACTATGTCGGTATTCTTCAGTGAATCAAAGTGGAACCACTGAAATTATCCTTTGTTTACCTAGGGGACTAATATCTCTGAACGCTAGCGTCAGCTACGTAATACAGCCGCTCCCTGCCTCCACCGATACACAGCCTCACGCCGTGATGAGAGCTGAGAGCCTGCATCTGCCCAACGGTACCTGCCTCCATCACCATGGCGATGAGGAGCAGGAGGGGCTTCATAGCTTCCTTTATGGGATGATAAAGCCTCAGGGAGTAAGGGTGAGTTCAGGGAAAGGAATACACGGTATATCTGTTTATAACGATCTGCCTATTCAGCCTATTAAGGCAGCCTGTTTTTTTATTTAAAAAAGCTACAATCTTCAACTTAATTGTATTGTTGAAACCTACAGTAAATGAATACTTACAAACAAAACAGTATATGGACAGCACATGGGTCAATGGCATGGACCAACCGCTGTTTGAGCTATACCTCTGCACTGTTACAGGCAGTAGGCACACAGCTCAGACTAGGCCAACTAGGCAGTAGTACATGAGTGACGCATGGCACTTAATCTGCCGTTCATTGATTGTGAACAGTTAGAGACTGTTGTATTTAGCCTACACCTGGGGTGGAATAACCCATGTATTTAGCCTACACCCAGGGTGTAATAACCCATGTATTTAGCCTACACCCAGGGTGTAATAACTCATGTATTTAGCTTACACCCAGGGTGTAATAACCCATGTATTTATCTTACACCCAGGGTGGAATAACCCATGTATTTAGCCTACACCCAGGGTGTAATAACCCATGTATTTAGCTTACACCCAGGGTGTAATAACTCATGTATTTAGCCTACACCCAGGGTGTAATAACTCATGTATGTAGCTTACACCCAGGGTGGAATAACCCATGTATTTAGCCTACACCCAGGGTGGAATAACTCATGTATTTAGCTTACACCCAGGGTGTAATAACCCATGTATTTAGCTTACACCCAGGGTGTAATAACTCATGTATATAGCTTACACCCGGGGTGGAATAACCAATGTATTTACTTTGACTATACATGGATAACACCCTATCTATGATTTGGTGAGGCAGTTTTTTGGTTTGGCACCTGCGCATTATGTCCTTTATTTAAAAGTATGGTCAGTCATTCTTCCTAACTTTGAGCTCAAATCAAAACCGCATCGCTCCGCGGCCCTCCACGGCGGCGCATCACACGTCGAAATGCATTGTGAAGCAAAGCGTAGTGCTACGGCTTTGTTGATACAAGCGGTGTTCGCCACTTTGTTTATGTTACTATTAACAGAGCCAGGGCTGTGTAGAAGTATCACCATGCATAGAAAACGGTAAGATAGCGAAATGTGTGGAAATATTTGTTGAATTTGACAAAAAGTGTATTAGCTTACATTTAGCTTGCAATAGCCGACTATATATATATAAATTGGTATAAATTAGCTGATTAGCTGCTGTGGGGCTATTCTCACCTGGGTGCAAATAGACACTGCGTTAAATGTAACCGTGACTGTTACCTGTCCCACAGTACAGAAGGGATTTGAGCCAGAGCATGTATGTAGAGCTGTTGCTGGTAGCTGACCATGCTGAGGTAAGCAAGTATTATTTTTAAGCATAGTAACATTGCATTAATATAACAAGATAGAAGGGTAGGCTCTGTGTCATCTACTGTATACACTAGTATATAAAACAACTTGTTAGCTGGCATGGCCTACACTTCCTATAAGTGAGCTATGCTTTATAAAAATAGATTTAACAACGGTCTGACTGTTGCACAGTGGAGCAAAAATAGCACTTCTGTGAGAGGTGTGAGCTGATTTGATCTCTGACTCACAGAAACTGTTGAATGTAGTCTGTGTTTGTGGGCTCTAGTTTAGGAAGCATGGCCGTGATCTGGAGAAGACCAAGATGAAGCTGTTAGAAGCTGCCAACTATGTTGATAAGGTAACAGATTGAAACCCCCCAAACACCTACACTAGCAGACAATATATTTACCATTGTATTTCATACTGTACATTCTCTATACTGTATTCTCTGATTATATGTTACCATGTTCATGTCTGTCCTTCCCCATATCCCTGCCTCAGTATTATAAGACATTGAATATCCGTGTAGCCCTGATTGGCCTGGAGGTGTGGTCAGACCAGGACAAGATCAATGTGTCTGACAACCCATACAGCACCCTGGGTGCCTTCCTGTCATGGAGACGCAAACAGCTCAACACACTGCCCAATGACAACGCTCAGCTCATCACGTCAGTAATATTCTCTAAGGCACAGCTGCCCTGGTATTATCTGAATCTTACTCAAAGGTCCCATTTACCAGCTATGCGGTCAGTTGTGTTGTCTATAGGGACTTAAAAGAGTGTTGACGTAAGTCTGTCTAGCATGTAATTTAGTCAAAACTCCTCAAAACAATAAAGTGAATTAAACCAAGTCCCCAACCAGAACCTAATTTCTCCCCATGTGTGACATATTTTCTGGATTATAAATCAATAATCTCATATTGATATTTCGCTAGTTACTGTTGCTAACCGGTCCAGTTAGGGCATAGCATTAAAACAGAGCAACACCAACTGAAAGAGAAGGTTCTGCTCAAAGGGATAACATTTCTTTGCCTGTGCCTTTGCCATTGACTTGGAAACAGTTCAGTAGCAGCGGCAGTTAGCTTGGCTGACAACTTGAGCTAATTTGTAGTTTATGTCTGTGTTTCTAGGGGATTGGCATTCCAGGGCACTACCATTGGGCTGGCACCTCTCAAAGCCATGTGCTCAGAATACCAGTCTGGGGGAGTGAATGCTGTAAGTGGACATTTGCTGTATAGTGTGCCAACACGGACCTACTGTATCTGCTGTAGAACAGCAGTGCACAAATCCTAATGGTTTCTTATTATTTGTTACTGGTTTGGCATCCACACACCCACTTGATTGACATTGCTCTAACTCCCCTGTGTCATTTGTTAGACCTGTTAGAGTATTATTTTTATAATTGAAGAAGAGGACTATTAGACAGATTAACTGAAAACACTGTGTGGATGTAGGAGCTTTAAAACGAATACATTAATTATAGATTATTGCTAAAAAGACAAATATGATATGAACGTATGGTTATATCTCTTCTTATAGCTCTTCGTACAACAGGCTATTGTTGTAATGTAAAAGTGTGGACCCCATTGTAAATAGGACCACTCTGAGTTAGCCGTGGGTGTGGCTGCCACCATGGCTCATGAAATGGGCCATAACTTTGGCATGAGCCACGACAGCCCTACCTGCTGCAAAGCCAAATCAGACGATGGAGGCTGTATCATGGCAGCTGCAACTGGGTGAGGCTTGTACTGTACTGTATATTATCATAATATTATGGGGCCAGTGCTACTGTGTGTTAGCCACATCAATGTTAAAGCATTTGACCTCAGTCTAGGTGGTTGGACTCAGAAAGTAGCGCCAAGATGTTGGTTAATATTAGCGTTCATTTTACAATATTAGCCACCCTAAAATGTACAAAATGATTTTAGTAGTTTTATTACTTCAGACTTTGCAATTTTATGTTTATTGTCTTGTTTTAGAAGACCGTAGGGCTGGGCGATATAACGGAATTTTTTCAAAAAAGATATAAGATTAGGCAATATCGTTTATATTGGTATAGTTATATTATGCGTTTATTCATAACTTTTTTGAATTTTTGATTTGTTCGTCTCTCCCTCCATGCCTGCACTTGGCCTGAGGAGTGGAGTCAAGAGCGAGTGACCACCAGATAAAGCTCACATGTCAATTAATGTGCAAAAATGTTTAAATGTCACATTTCCGTCGGGTTTCCTGTTTTTTCTCTATGCCTGAAGGATTTAGCCCACTTTATAGAAGATACCGATATCGTGTATCGGTATTCAACCTAAATATATCGGAATATTATTTTTGGTCCATATCGCCCAGCTGTAGATTTTGACAACGTACAGTATTGTGTGTTTAATTAATTATTCACATATTTAATGTGGGGGTGGGGGGGACAAGTACAATGAATTATTTATTGTGACATCCTAAAGGTGTTTCTATAAAGCGCGTGATCTCCAGTTTAGCGCCGTAAACCTCCTCCATTTGTGTCCTTTGTCGCCAGCCACCCATTCCCCCGCGTGTTCAATGACTGCAACAAGGGCGAGCTGAAGCGCTACCTGAGCTCTGGGGGAGGCAAGTGTCTGTTCAACCTGCCCAACACCACAGCCATGTACGGGGGGCAGCGCTGTGGAAACGGATACCTGGAGGAAGGAGAGCAGTGTGACTGTGGTGAGGAGAAGGTGAGACCAGGGTGTCTGTGCCCACATGGGTACGAATGTTGCACTGCAGTTTAGTTCCAACATGTCATGTTAGGTGTTAGCATGGTGCAGTTTAGTTACAGCATGTCATGTTAGGTGTTAGCATGGTGCAGTTTAGTTCCAGCATGTCATGTTAGGTGTTAGCATGGTGCAGTTTAGTTCCAACGTGTCATGTTAGGTGTTAGCATGGTGTAGTTTAGTTACAACATGTCATGTTAGGTGTTAGCATGGTGTAGTTTAGTTACAACATGTCATGTTAGTCCACCCGACTCAGATCAGTGTTTCCTGACATTATAGTCTGGTTTGCTTTAGCGATTGAGCAGCTATTCTGGATGGCGAACCAATCAGCAACAGTGGCTAAGTGCAATGACGTTGAAGTCAATTGTGTGTTTCGAAATGGTGCTAGAGCTAAATGAAGAAATGCAAGCAGTTGTCACAACGCCGATTGGTTAAAGGCTGTCCAATAGTATTAGAATTAACCAGAGGTACTGTTTATGCCCAATAGGAAGCAAACACTGTAAACAATCCCTAGTAGCGCTATTCACAAAGTTAGTAATGGGTCTGGTTACACCAGGCTATGTTGGGCGTGCAGTGCATTGACTACTTCACATCATGTGTTTCTATGTGTAGGAGTGTACCAGTCCCTGCTGCAATGCCAACAACTGCACTTTGAAAGCTGGAGCTGAGTGTGCCCATGGAGTGTGCTGCCACAACTGCAAGGTACCGGCACTAGAATCAATTCAAACTACTGTAGAAACAACTCCAGATCCACTTCAAACTGTGTAGAAACGGCTGCTGAAGCAACAGCAGAATTGCTTTAACGCACGCAAATGAACCTAGCATGATTTTTCTCTTATCAGACATAATAATAATGTTGATTTATTGTATGTAGATTTTTCTTTGCATCTTTTGTGTATAAACACAGTCATATATACAGTATATGTCAGCTTGCTTTCTTCTTTGCGTTGTGTTCCAGTCTGTTACTAATTCTCTCAGCTGCACATATACATGTGTTTGCTAACCTGCCCCTGTGCTGCCCCTCTCTCTCCCTTTCTTCTGTCCCGTCCCAGCTGAAGAGCCCGGGCATGCTGTGCCGCGCCCCCTCCGGACCGTGTGACCTACCGGAGTACTGCGATGGGAAGGCAGAGTCTTGCCCTGCTAACTTCTACCTGGTGGATGGCAGCTCCTGTGAGAAAGGGCAGGCCTACTGCTACACCGGCATGTGCCTGACCCTGGACCAGCAGTGCCAGGCACTCTGGGGAAAAGGTTAGTCCCCTGGCTGTTGCCTCTGTAGTGTACTGGGGGGCAGGTTAGTCCACTGGGTTAGTCCACTGGCTGTTGCCTCTGTATTGCACTGGGGAGCAGGTTAGTCCACTGGCTGTTGTCTGACTAGTGGGTGAACAACCAGGTTTGCGAAACATTCACCATATGAAGGCTAGAGGTGTTGACATACTGAGGATATTTTAAGCAGGTGTTGTACAGGTGTAATACATTTAATTCAAGGTTTTTTTTGAAAAATCTATCATCGAATGAATTTAAAAACAGCTGCTGTTACTGTCAACTCATGTATTTATACCTAACAAGACACAAATAGACTGCCAGCCAGTGAGTCCTAACATCATCACAATCACTATTGGATACAGGCCATGTTCTGTGCTACTTGTCTGGTCATGTGATCATACAGGGTCCCTAGAGAGACTTTGTAGTACCACAGGAGTCATACACAACAATATGGGCTGCCATCTGTTAGCCGTCAGGGGGTCACTTAACTCTTTGTTTATGTATACTCTCTCCTTTCCCATCACAGATGGCCGTCCTGCCCCTGACCTGTGTTTTAAGAAAGTGAACGAAGCAGGGGATACCTATGGAAACTGTGGCAAAGACCTGTTTGGGAAGTACAGGCACTGCAAGGAGAGGTGAGGAGAAATGCCCTCCATGTCTGCCTGAACTCTGTTTGACCTCTCTTACCTCTCTGTTTCTTATGTGTTATGCTTCTACCAGAGATGCTAAGTGTGGGAAGATCCAGTGTTTGAGCTCGGCTCCCAAGCCCCTTGAGACCAATGCTGTTTCCATTGATACCACTGTCAAACTGGGCAACACGAAAATATTATGTAAGGGGACACATATCTACCAGCCCGGCCAGGGCAATGATAAACAGGAGGACAATAGACAAGGGGATACTCTGGACCCAGGCCTGGTCATGACTGGCACCAAGTGTGGTGAAGACTCTGTAAGTATGGATGATGCCCTAAAAGTATTTTGTGGCTGCATTTTCTTTTTTTTTATTCCACCTGTAAAGCCTCAATGTTGTACTCTACAGTTTACTGGTGGTAATCAGGTGTTTAGTGGTTAGTGAAATCTTTAAATTTTACTGGCATTAATGATAATAATAATAATCCTTATTTGTTTAGCACTTTTCATACAGGAATTGCAGCTCAACATACTTTACAGAGAGAGATTACAAGCACAATCTTCCCAAATTCTTTACAAAAGAAAATACAGAAAAAGGCAGTATAACATTGTTAAAATTATCCATGAAATGGTATAAGTTAATATAAGGAATAAGACATAAATTTTATTATAAGGAAGAAGATGTCTATGATGGTTACGTAACATTTTACAGTCTATTAACAAAAAAATATCAAGAGTAAAACAACATACCTTGAGACTTTGCCAGCAAAGTTTCAGTGAAATTGTCCAAATAAAGTAAGATAGAATTAGCCTAAAATGAAATCCTCTGCAGGGCTACTCTCCATGAATATAAGGTCCATCCATTCAAGAATATATTAAAATTACATTGATGGCAGCAATGTCCCATAACAAAAAATGTATCAACAAAACGTTGAATCCAAGGAAAATACTAAATATTATCTTCAATATTGTCAAATGTTCCACACTTCCAAGTTATGACAGCTACAAAAAACGATATCTACATAATTAATTATACCACTAGATGGTGCTAATCACTTTGTTTGTATTTATTTAGGTCAACTTTATTTTTGAATCAAAAGATCAGTCAAATGATCTATTCAAGTAATTTTCAATAACTCGATTATAACTAAGTGGGGTGGTTTATATGCATTATACAGCAAATTTGGAAAGCAATGTTTAGTGTAAGCCTGGTGTTTCCTTACACATACAATTATGATTCCCAGTTTACCTCTCAGTAAGAAATAAAGCATATTCATTTCACAGTGGTATCAGTTTAATAAACTGTTTAATTGTTCAATTGTTTAATTGTAATTGCAGTAACTTCATCTTGCCAATTGGCAACTTTTTGAGTCACCGGTCAAGGTGGCTGGTAGATTAAAAAAATCTACCAGCCAAGCATTTTTGCTACTGGTCAAAATAATCAATTGTAATTTTTGTGTCCCATACAGTAGCATATTGTATTAATTATGTTTCAGTATTTCATTGGGATAATGACGCGACAGCAATACATCACCACATCATAGATAGGCCTACATACTACCGCCATTATAGCCTACTTAATTAGCTGACTGTAGTCAGCCTCGTACAACTGTGTTATCGCCAAACCTCCAATCCTCACTATCCTTAATATCGTCAATATATTTGCAGTGCTTCATCCTCTGCTCTTATTTAGGCTGGCTGTACTAGGGCTGGCTGGTACCATTCACACTTACCCAACACTTTAGTCTCTCTGTAATAACGCAAAAAATGTCATAACTTGCCCAAACTGGCATGCATGATGGTGTCGGCTATTTCTCTATACAAGCGCATAGTCTCTGAAATTTACTCACCAAACGGAAAATCTACTCGCATTTGGAGCTTGGCGGGTGTTAATTCCTGACCCTGTTTATAACCCTTTTATAATATTTAAAAAAGGGTTTACAACCTTATTAATAACCTAATTGTAAATAATGTATAAATCATTTTTAAGGGTAGTCTTATTGTAAAGTTGGTACCCAGTTCAAGTTGTTTTCAGTTATGAAATCATAAACAAAACATTATTTTCTAGCTAAGGATCTAACATTGAAAAGAGTATTGTGTGGTTACTGAGAACTTTCTAGTTTGCTGGCAGTGGTTGAGTGGTTAGTGACTAGTGAAGCCGTTGTGGGTATCTTTTGTATTATCTAATTCAGTGATAAAGACGTACAATGTAAATGTTTTGTTTTACTGATAAGCTTGATGCATTGTGTCTGCTATATATAATATATTCAACTAACTCTATGCTGCTGTCATCTAACAGATCTGTTTTGGAGGAGAATGCCGCAATGCATCTTTCCTAAGAGCAGACGTGTGCCACGCCAAATGTCACGGCCATGGGGTAGGTTTATTGGGTTTAATGGGGAGTGCCGTCTGTTTTTATCAGTCGTACCACTTCCGTCAGTGTAATATCTGAAAGGGGTTTTCCAATATTATGGTCATAAAGAACCCACTATTTGGACTTTCAGAAATAGATTTCCTTCATACTGTATGTCAGCCAGTGTTCAACTGACTGAAGTCCTGTTGCATTAAATCTTGTACATGTTTGTTTGCTACAGTATGGGTATCCCTTTATGATGTGCAATAACTGTGAAGAAGCGTAGTGAAATATATTTGATTGTAAGTAGCATACATTTAATTATGCGATTTGGAAATTGTTGCACATTTCTCTTGCTAGCTGTGCAACAACAGGCATAACTGCCACTGTGATGCGGGCTGGGCCCCTCCCCTGTGTGACCAGCAGGGGGCAGGAGGCAGTGTGGACAGCGGGCCTGTCCTCAGCCGCAGTAAGCCATCTTACTGCACCATCCTCTCCAGCCATTCACACATGGAGCAATCACCTACTGTACTGTACTGTACTGATCTAGTGCCCTGCACCTCTTTTGTTCTTCCAATAGGCAGTCTCCTACGAGTGATGCTGCTACTACTACTACTGGTTGCGTTTGTCTTATTGCTGGTTGGATTATGGTGCGTCTACAGGCATAAATTCCGGCCGTTAAAAAGCTCTGTTCCACAACAAACGCCAAAGTATGTTTCTACCTGGCATCCTTCCCATAACCTGATACTGTATATCCACCAATGATGGTGTTGCATACAGCATAGCTGTTGCATTACAGGGGTGGCGGTTAACCGAGCGTGTTTCACCCTGCAGTTGTACATCCGCCCCTGAGGGAAAACCTGTTCCCAGCAGCCCTGCAGCCGCTCATTCCAACGGCCACGCTAATCCTACCTTCCTGCTAAAGAGACAGGACTCAGGACGGCTGGTAAGACCTCCCCACAGATCTATAACACAACCATGTAGCATGCACCGTACGTCCGGGTGTCGTCCTGACTGGCTGCCTCTGTCAGAGGGATTCTGGTGCTAGTGCAAGTCCTTCATGTGCGGCGCGGAGCAAACAGGCCATCGCGCGTCCGTCACTGAAGCCCCCTCCTGTACCTGAGAGCGCTGTGGTGAAGCCAAGAAGACCCGCTCCAGGCCAGGTCAAGCCGCAGAATTCTCCTCAGACCCAATGCTCCTCCGTGAGTCATCCTACCCCACCTCAGTCCCAGCCGGAGGCCGACGTGCTGGCCCACGTCAGCCGCCAGAGGAGAGCTACAGCACCGCCTATACCCATCTTGGGAGTCAAGCCGCAGCGTTTTCCTTCAGCGACAGCTAATAACCGTCCAGAGCCCCCGGACAGGCCTCCACCCCCTTGTCCTGTCATCAGGCCACCGACAGTAGGTTGAAACTGGTCAACCAGAAAACACACTTGTAATATGCAGTAGCTATATCGCTTAATCCTAGTCTGATTGAATGTTGTTAACGCTGTTTGATGTTTTAATGAAGGAGCAGCAACAGAAAAACCAGGTTTGCGTCAACGCCCTCCAGAGAGAAAAGGCTGCACTAGCTCTATCTTCTGGAGAGAAAAAGCCAAACAGGTAACTGGCCTTGCGGCTGAATAGATTTTCTCTTGTCTTTCTCGACAAACACCACACAGGTTTTCATTGATTCTTGCATTTTTGTTTTGTTTTTAAGACTTTAAAGTTTTATGGCTCTGGAAGACATTATGGACCACTGCCGATATCACAGAAGAGGACTCCAACTCTTTTTACCATTAACCGCACTATAAACAGCTGACCGTATAGGCATCACTGTGTATTTAACGGTAGTAGTAGTAGGGAAGTTATGTACTGTGTCACACTTTAATTTGAGCCAGTCCAGTGAAAATGTCTTATTTAAAAAAAAGAAAGTAAAGTGTGTCCACTTTACCCACTTGAACCAGGCAACCTCTAAACCTTACCTTTTAATAAACTGAACATGTTTTGTTACTCAGAGTGGTCCAATGGCAGTGTTGAAATCTTCTAAATGTATGTATTCAATGCAAAGGAATGTTTAAACTGTTGTTTATACTACGAGTAGCATGAACTACAGTATAAGGGGATCACTTATATTTAAAATTTGCGCGTTTTAGTATGGTGCTTATTTGTGTGAATTTTAAACTGGACTCAAAACCATTTGGCAGTCCATTGTGCGTGCTGTATAGGTTTATGATGATGATGTAGCAATAACTGCTTTTTTTTTCCTCATGGTTTTATATTGTATTTTGCGTTGCACTTTTAGCAGTTGTGCTGAATATTTCTAAGACGACTGTTTGTATTACAGTACATACCATGGCTATGACGCTGAACAGCTGTATGGAACTGTCTGGGGATTATACGTTGCTGTTTTACAATGTTATATGAGCCATTTGTTTCCCTCTCAAGCCCAGAATGAGAAATTAACTTAACATGTTCTTGCAAATGTGTGTTCCTGTCAGAGTTTGCAATTTGCTTGTCCGACGGTCAGGTTGAACGTGTCAAAGTATCTTTTTCTTGACAAATGTGTTTGGAAATTTTCTGTTCTGTGTTTTAACGCCAGCCCTATTTCTGTTTCTTTACCTAAGAAGGCAGCAAATGCCTTATTTAGATAATCTAGGCAGGGGCTTTTTGTTTGGCTCCGCCCAACTATTGCTTTGAGATACATTTATTTCGCTGAGATTATAGTCTGGAAACTTTCTTCGCTTTAGTGTTTTTACAGCCAACCTGCTGGCAGTCCAATCAGGGTGGGTTAGTGAGATATCGTTTAAGTCGACCGTGTTTCGAAATGGATGTAGAACTAGATGAGGTGATCAAAACAGTTGTAGAAACGCTGATTGGTTAAAAGCTGTCCAGTAGTATCACAATTAATCAGAGGTCTACACCCAGTAGGAGGAAACGCCTGTTAACACAAAGTTATTTATTCACAAAGTGAATTTTAGGTCTGGCTACACCAGTCTAGGGGCCCTTGGTATTTGCTTGTCTGGGGGTCCTCTGTTGGGTTAATCCATGCTTAAACTGGTGTTTCACTAGCTGTAGAGTGACATTCAAGGTTTTACAACATTAGAAAAGTGAGTTCAATTTTAATTGTGTCTGCATTGGAAACCTGCTGGTTTCACCTCATGAATGGAAGTACTGTACACAACATACCAGATTTTACATTATTGGACCTATGCAAACTCAGTATCAGTATGAATCACTGTGCCTTCAACTGAATTTAAATAAACTAGTAAAACAGTCATTTGTGCTTTACCTTTTTTCTTTCATTACATTATTCATAACATTATAACAGCTATGTAAAAAAGCAGAAACATAATGCTTAAGTATGTGATATTACAAATTTACTGATATCCAAACTCACCAATATTTGTATTGCTACTTATTAATTGCCTCTAGACATAGATAATATTTACAGCACTCTCCAAGAGTGGCCTGTAGATGGCAGCATAAGCTATAGTCTTGATTACAATCCCAAAACCTTACAGCAATACACCATACTGTATAATATGTTACCTAAACATTTATCCTCAATGTAATAATGACATTTATTGAGTTACAATCTTGTTTACAATGTTCTACCTTTATAATGTAACATTTAACAGTATGCAGGAGCAATGGGATCCATTTGTACGTGCCCATGTTTTAACCTGTTCTGCAGCAATTGGGGCTTTACTTAGCTCCTGCAAACATCTGGCAACTGTATGCATTAGCTGGCAACCTTTCCCTTTAAACCGTTGATTAATCAATAGAAGGTAGGCGGAGGGTTAAAAAGAGACCCCCTCATAGTCCTGGTGGAGATTCTGAAAGGTGGGTGGCCTTTAGATCATATGTCCTTTACTGAGATGAAAGATTTATACCAATCAAAAGGCTGCTATATATCAAGGCCAGACCCCTGGAACTTGACTTGAAGCAAAAGCCTATACGCACATTCTGTACTGCACTGTAAGTGGGTTACTGTACACCTACAGTACACTAGTGAGCAATGTATTCATTCTGGGCAGAATATTTCCCCTCAAAAAACTAGTTTTGCCTCCAACCACCATGAACTATTTTGTTCATAAGGAACTATTTCCAGTGGAAGTCTTTACAACTTTAGGTAGGTAACTTTATTAATACCCAAAGGTAGATTTGTTTTGCAGTGAAGAATCATCGCAATTCATCATGACAGACAACCAACAAACATGGATTATAACAGTTCATAGTACCATACATATTCATTCGTGTATACATGTAAAATAATAAGAACATATATAAAAACCATAAAACTAGATATACACATATATACATATATATATATATATATATATACACACATACATACGTACACACACACACATATATATATACACATATACACATACACTGTATATAAAAATTAAATACAAAAGACTATCATCTGACCAGTGCTGCTTATAAATGGTTTAATTGACTAATGGCTGACGGGACAAAGCTGTTTGTGTATCGATTAGTTCTACATTTTGGAACTCTAAACCTTCGTCCAGATGGGAGACACTGAATTTCACCTTACAGTATACTGTTCAGATGCAAGCCTTAGGACTACAAATGGACAAAGCACATTATACACGCACGGGCAAAGCGTACACTGTGTGTGTGTGTGTGTGTGTGTGTGTGTGTGTGTGTGTCATGATAGCCAATAAATACACACTGCTGCTTTTCAAATGAAAGGGTGGTCTTCCACAGGGCCGATGGACAGGACGTGTGACGTGTGATGGCTGCTCAGAGGGAGGCAGAGCCTTGGCGGGGGAACATTTTTAGTATACAGCCTAATTGCGCCTCCTGCTGAGGATAATTAGTGTTCGTTATCATGTCACTCCCCGTGGCGTGTCAATCATTAGAGATGATGAGCGGCTGAAGGATAAAACTCAAGGGTGACACCTCTGCCCCCTCAACCCCGCTGCGGGATGCGACACAGCAATGAGGGGAGAAGAAAGGCTATCTTTCACCCGCTGAAAGCTCCCCTACCTGGTGCAATGGTCTAATTAAGGTGTTTTTCTACTTGTTACTGATTAGCTGCATTACATCTCTCTCTCCCCTCTATTCAGCTGAAGGATTGAAGGGGGGGGGGAGACACAGGGTATCCTTTTTTTGTATTTGTCTTCTAACACTTCCATTGTCTCTTGCCTAGAGTCTTGACTACGGATCTTAGCCTAACCTTATCTGGCTGTCAATGACTAAGACTAATTCCTCATATAAGGTCAGTTTCATACTTGATAAGCTCACTTTCAGAATCAGAGTATTTTAATCGTCTTGCAGGTGTAGTCTACACCAGCTAATAGCAAGCCCTTACATGAGCTTAGTCCCTGTGTGTTGGGTTTGTACCCAGCAGTATGTGTTGTCCCCAGACTGGAGTCTGCTGTGCTGAAGGGGTTATATGGTTAAGTGCTTCTCTGATTGAGGCACTTGCCACTGGCAGTGAAAGGTCATCATAAATGATGAATGAGAGGAAAATGTCACCTGGGAGGAGAAAGGCAGTAAAGAAAAAAGCAGGGTGAGAGTCCATGTGACCGGCCTCTACAAAAACGTCCCTCTGCCCTCTGTTTTACTGCCACAAATCATCTCTTTGCCAAAACCCATTTAGCCTTATGATGCATCACAGTTGCTAAAGAGAATTAACTTATCTTATTAGAGCAGCATGCAGTATTTAATAAGGCCTATATAGGACAATGTTGTCCACAGCAGGAGCACTACTGTTAGACAGCCAAATCAATCTCACATTGGCTGGGGCATAATATCATCTTGTTTATCCCTGATGGCAGCTGACAGTTTGACCTATCACCTTCATTCAGATCAATATGGGGGAAATCCCTTAGTCTCCCAAAGGGATGAGGCTACTCAAACCACACAGAGACCAAATAATAGCTATTTACCTTGAATTAGTGCCCATGGTCATTTTAATATGATTAACTGTGTGTGTTCTCCTTGGCTTTTAACTCATTTAAGGTCAAATGAAAACACCAGTGGATTAAATAAAGTATAGCACAAAAATGATAGACTATGCGTTAATGTACAATATATAGAGATGGGAATGAGGAGGCAATGGAGAACTAAATCTTCATGTTTTTGTTTTATTATCTTTATTGTAAACAGAGCACAGTTGTTTTTTTTAAATACCTCTTCCTACGAACAATTCTTACAAAATACATGTACAATACACATCACATTTATGTATCATATTTAAAGTGTTGTTTACACATATTACTTACTGCAGACACATACAAAAAACATGCAGTAATCCACGATTAGCATATCCCTCACATTATTTTGCATCTCCATCAGAGATCAGAAATCAGAGATTTAATTTGATGGAAAAATGTCATTTATTTTTAAATAAAATGTCTAAAACAAATAAAGCAAATGAAAATATATTCCTATATATTATAATCCAACAATATCAATATATGTATTTACATTATAATGTATTTTGGAGAAAGCTTTTATTTACAGCTATCAAATCCCATTTGATTTTGAATAAACATCCAAATATATTTCACCAGCTTCACCAGAAATCCTATTCATGATTTTACAATGATAGCACGCTATAGTAAAAGCATACAATGTACTGTTATTTTCTCATTAAGCACACTGTACTTGGACTTCTTACCTTAAAATCATAAACACAGACCAAAGAATACAATCTTTAACTTGCTCATAAGGTAGCCAGCAGTCCAACAACATAACGTCTGTCAGAGGAAATGCTGTGCTGAAGATACTGAAGAACAAACATCATGCCTAGCATGGCTAAGCGTGGCTCCTAGTTCCTGTCTTTATGTTCCTGGTGTTCCCAAGGCACGGGATCATTTTCATCCACATTCCACCCTGTCTCTCTCTCGTGCCAGAACTGCTCCACGTCGGGCAACACGACGCCGTCTTTGAGGCTCATCCCGTCTGGCTCTCCCCCTCCTCCTCCTCCTCCTCCTCCTTCTCCTCCCCCCCCACCTCCGTCTTGCTCCGGCTGGGTCGGGGTATCTGTTCTAGGACCCTGGGCGACGCTCACAGAGAAGCCCCGGCCCCTCCTCGGCTGGCCCGAGGTCTCCGGTCTGGGGCAGGGCGAGTGCGGGGCGGTGGGGTTGTGCGGCCCAGGCTTGGGCTTCGGAGGAGGCTGTTTGCGCAGGGTGAGCCTCCTCCACAGCCCGCGGTAGCCCTCCTTGAACTCCTCGGACAGGGAGAGGATGATGAGGGGGTTCACCAGCGACAGAGAGAAGGTGAGCAGCTGAGCAGAGAGGACGAGGAGAAGGGGAGGGGAGGAGACGAGGGTCTGGGTTCCCTCACCGTCGCTCTCTGCCGCCGCCGCCGCTGAGTGGCTCTCCCACAGCCACACCACCCACTGTGGAAGCCAGAGAATCGCCATGGCGACGGTCAGACTGAACACCATCAGGGTGAGCTTGCGGGATCGTATCTGGGTGCGCAGGTTCTGCGTCTTGCTGGAGCGCCGCTGGCAGTGGCCGTAGGCTTTCCAGAAGTACAGCAGCGCGAAGCTCAGCGGCGCGCAGAAGACGCCCAGCGGGTACGCCTTGACGTACACCGCCATGAAGTCCCTGGCCTCCGGGGGGACCACCGTCACGCACGCCAGCCCATCGCCGCCCCCCCGCAGAGTGGCAAACATCCACTGGGGGATGTTGACGCAGCAGGCGGACAGCCAGGTGAAGAGAAGCACAACCAGGATGGAGCCCAGGCGGACACTCACCTGCTTGGTGGGGTTGGACACGTAGCGGTAGCAGGCTTTGGCCATGGCGGCCACCGTAAAGCTCTTGGCCGCCATGCAGGACTGGAGGAACCAGTCGGCTGTCTTGCACACCTCCCAGCCCAGCGTCCAGCCGGGACGGGAGTAGGAGGCGGCTCTGAAGGGCGCGGCGAACGCCAGCACCAGCCCGTCAGCCAGCATCAGGTTGAAGACGAGGGAGTTGACGAGGGACAGCTTGCCCTTGTGAGCGTTGGACACCAGGATGCCCATGGCGGTGAGGTTGCATGCCAGACCCAGGGCGCAGAGCACTGCCAGGACCGCCGGCAGAAGAACCCTCAGCTCCCCGGGACTCAGGTGCTGGGTGGTGGACCCGTGGTCCATGAAGGACCATTTGTCTATTGAGCTGTTTGCCCTGGTGACGTTGCTGCCACTGGAGAGCCACTCCATCCTGTCCAACAAGAGACAATATAGTCTACAATAGCCTGTAGATTATCTTTTTGAAGATTTCTTGGATTATGGAGGTCAGGAAGAGAAAGATCTAGAAGAAAAATAGTCACATGGACAAATCTAATCCTGTTTGTAAAAGTCGCATTAGACAACGAATCAATCTGCGTTCAGTGATCACAGCAGTGTCGGTGTCTATCTCTGGGTTTGTGCTGAAAGACAAGGATGCAGGAGCTTGCACGCTCCAGTTATAAAGACACCCTGATTGACAGCTGCTTTCCCCAGCTAATGGAGTTAGCGACAATGTCTGCAGCCTCATGTGGCCAATTAGGGGGAAATGTGTAATAATATGCACTGCATGACTGCATAGCGTTCCTATGTTGAGTCAATATACAGTATGTCCCATACAGTTGTAGCTGCTGCAGTACATTGTGGCTTTTTTTTTTTTTACACAAATGTATTCCACATTAGGAAATTATACATAATAGGTTTTGGAGTTTGTAATAATTTTTACACTAGTCTTGCCACGTGTCATGCCACAGAAAAAGCCTTAAAATAACTTAAGGGAAAGTGATACTACGCTTCTACGACTGAACTGCTGTTGCAATTTGAGAGACGCACGGGGAAACGGTTTTCCGTATT
>JAODUK010030775.1:0-22946 GCA_027564635.1 Typhlichthys eigenmanni
TATATATAAACATGTATCACATGTAGTTTCAGTGTATTTTACATCAGCTGTTGGCACAGACCAAAATCTGCATCTTTTCCAAAACACTATTGTGAAAGCCGCCTAGCATGCAGTGAAATGTTCCCAGGTGGCAAGACTATACACTTCTATGTGCATATTATTCCTGTGTAAATGAGCAAACCTACTAGCAGTAGCATGGGCAGCCTGTGAAAACATAGTGCCAACTCTGCTCGTCTAGTGTCCACCCAACATAACAATACCCTGTCAGCGCTGTTACTGTAGTCAAACAGTGCAAAAATCACACAGTTTCTTGGCTTTCATGCAGCAGAGGAAAGAATACTATAATTTCCAGCAATGGCACTGAGCTTCTCCCCCCGCAGGACCTCAGCCAATCAGAGGTGGAGGCCATATATCATTGTGTGTTTATCACAACTGTGTGTGATAAGCCACACAGCTTGATGTGTACTGGTCCCAAGCCCCTTTATGAAACCAACACTTCCACCACCAGGCAGACAGCCTCCAATTTGGCCTGTCAATCACCAGGCAGATTTGTGATCGGTTTGAGGGGAAGTGCCTGTGTGAGGGGTCTCCTCTGAGTGCTGGGCTACTGTAGAGAAAATGACAGATTGACCTTTTATGTCTCCATTGGCTTGTTATAATTCCTCTGGGTTGGCTACTCTGAGTCATGCACTGGCAACTAAAAGCAAAAGTAAACATCATCCATGACAATTGATAAATGGGATGGGGGGGTGCAAGGTTCACAGTCTATGCATTGTACATGAACACATTGTCTCCACATTAAATCTAAGTGTATATTTGATGATACAGTACATAACACATTTAGACATATAACTTGTACTTAAGTGCTAGTTCGTGAGAACTTACATAACCACGTGTTGAAAAGGATGATTTAAATGACAAGAACATTTCACACGTTTAGAATGTGAGAACAATGTCTCCTCATGTCCTCTTAATGGGATACTGAAAGAAATGTACAGTGAAAACATTCTTATGATTGTCAGATTCTGCCTTCAGAGTTTCCCTGAAAAGGCTGAATAACCCTGTTATAAGGCACTTAAAACCATATAACCGCGAGTGTCTTCTACAATGCTACTTCTGAGATCTCCACAGTGCATCACGATCTTCTGTATATATACTCATAAATAATCACTTAGAAATGACAATAGATGCCAGCTAGGGCTTTCTCATTTTGGGACCACGTCAATAGCATGTTCCAAATACAGGGTCAATGGAACCATGAACACAATAAAGAGAGACTAATTCAGAAGCACACTATATAGGGAGGCGACAGGCAACTATAATATTCTGCTTTACTCCCCAGTCCGAACAGAGAGCCAACAATTGATTAGTAATTAAGACCCCAGTCTTAGCCAAGTTTGAACAGGATTCTGTTTTGCTTGTTATTTCTAAAATGTCTCCGGGCACCAAGAAATTACATTCCTGTTTCCTGGGTTCTTGGGAATTTGTTCTCCCCGAAAGACTGAAAATCATAAAACAATGCAAGCATTGCAAGCATTTTAAAACAGACATGTGCCAATAACTTGCAGCCTTATTATTGCCATTAATTGTTCAGCTGATTATTTTGTTTTCTCTCCATTATCTTTCAGTATTGCTGTGTAAAAATAACGCTTGAGCACTGCAGGCGATGTCTTTATTTCTGCTTGGTCTTGGCGTAGTTGAGACTGTGGCCTCTCACTGTGACACACAGGCTATGGCGTCAGGTATGCGTAGGCTGGCCTGCTACTGTCAGCAGCAGTAAAGCTCATAGCAGAATTCGCATAAAGAGAAAAGAAATACACAATCACTGATTCTGTGTAGGCGTGTGTATATATCCAGGTGCTAAATACATGTCAAGGAGCATCTAAATTAAATGTACGGTTTTGATATTGAATCGTGTTCCGCACTTTTTATCAGGCTATAAAAAAGAGCTTGTGATTTTGTGTAAGACAATACCGGTAAGTTAGCCATAATGTAAACTGGCTAATGAGACAATGTGGTTGTTGGTCATGAATAATACCATTTACTTTACATCAGAAACACAAGCTGGAAAAGGAAAAGTTGCACTCTACCCATAATCTTACAAGTCTGTAGACACCTTTATGGATATAAATACATCTAATAAACCTTTCTATAGCTTGACAGACAATATGCTGTAGAGACCCATTGCCTAAAGCTCTTCAGAATGAGTCAGTTGATGGCCTGATGGTCTTTGTTAGCTACTTGAATGGTCTAATGCATGCTTTTACAATTTTGACAGCTACTTTTGCAAATGGGATGAGCTACTTGTGAATATTAACGTAAATGTCAAGCTATTTTCTGACCAACACCTGACATTAAGGACCGTTCTGATATCCTTGTCTGTAGACCTAAGGAAGTTGTTGAAGTCTGCAATAAGTTATCCTTCTTTTTACATTCTTGAGAAAACCTGGCTATTCAACCCACCCAACAATGAATCAACTTGGCCCATTAAACAAAACCTTAATATATTCTGTTTCAATTTAACTGCTTTTAAAATAGTGAAGAGCTAAACTGTAACATTTTGGATTGGTCAATTAGACCCAACCTTGTATATTAATAGTTTTATAACACTTTGATGTGAATTATGTACTTTTACTCAGTATCCACGTATATTAAATGGCCGCACGTTTACAATACTGTATACATTCACACATGCATGTGTGAAATTATCGCAGATAACAAAAAAAAAGAACCCCCAGACATGATTGATATTTTTTACCAGACTTTTCACCTTTTGTGTTAAGAGTTTATTTACTATAAATATGTACAATACGTAAACTACAAGCTTACTACTAGAGAGAAATAGAAAGAAAGAAAGAAAGAAAGACAGAAAGTATTAAACTGATCTATAAATCGTGTAATATCAGGTGAAACTGATCTGTTTCTCTCTTCTTCAGGACCACACAGAGTTCTGAATGTCGTCTATTTCCAGTAGTGGCGGTCAGCTGAGACCTTCGGCCACAAAGGTCCGTGGAGCTGAGATGAGCACACGGCATGCCTCGACACTGACAAAATAATGGAGAGTGGCAGTTAAGTCCCTGGGCGAAGATGGGTGCCTGCAGTCAGGCATTTAAGCACTGCCGGTCAAAGTCCATTTCCTCCCTTACTGGAGCTTTTCTTGTGACACTGACTGTCCTGACAGAGGCCGATCAAAATAACACTTCTTTATTTATGCATGCTTCCTGGAATCACATGTATGCCAAAGACATGCATTCCTGGAAAAAAAGACAGACAGCAGCCATGTTGTAACTGAGGCTCTGGGTTGTGCACTTTCTGAGAGACACATGTTGTAACCAAATAGCATCTGCTTGTGAGGGAAACATTAAATCCAGCTGACTACGGAGCTACAGTATACTAATTATCCAGATGTTATGTAGTTATCACAGGACATGAAAAATTATGTCTATATAAAAACAGATATCATTAAATTATGGCTATTTAGCTTCCTGGTCTGGGATTCTAAGTTGACAACAACATTACAGAAGTTTTGTTAGTAGTTAAAGTAAGAGTTAAAGTAAGATTACCTAAATATATTGAATGAATGTCGCCTTTAAGAATGATATTGCATGGCAAGTCATTTTGTATTAAAATTTTGGAAAAGCTGGACCACGATATCAACACATCGCCTGAGGACAGTGGTCTGAAATGATCATCACAAATAATGTTTTAAAATATTTTCTTATTCAGTCTATCTACATGTAGGGTCTTGTGTGTGTTTTGTTGACCACAGGAGGTCTGGAGGTCTGTCAAACATGTTTTGCCTGTAATATCAGTTTGCCTCGAATATTAACTGGTGCATAAACAGACTCAAGCCATCCCATTCTCTTTTTCTCTCATCCTTTCCTTAGAGCATTAAGACAACATTAACCCGCTTTTGCGTTCCACACTTTGCCAACAAGCTCTTCCATGTTTTATGAGAAGATTGATTGCTGTTTGGCTATGTAAAACCCACATTTGACATGGAGACTAAGTGAAGGGAGTGGGGGTATGTTGGATTTGCTAATGTATAAAATGTTAATTCTCCTATACCTTTAGGAATCCAATCAAGCTTAGCTGACAATTTATTGAGACTATTTATGTATGTGCAATGTGCATGCATTTATGTCCATTAGCACATGAGTGGGGGTATGTATTCACTGATTACATTTAAATGAATAGACAACACAAAGACTATTAATACAACTGCCATATGCAGTTACTGTATACTGACACACATTTGATCTGGAGAGTTATTAGCCTAATACAGAAGACTCTTCCCGACATAATTGACTCATATGGTTTCAAATTGATGCTCACAGACACAGACTGTAGTTTATTAGTGTATCTGCAAATGTCTGGTTATGAATGCAGATCATGTGTCAGGTCCATTTTGGAAACTGACACCTTAAAGTACCAATCCATGTCTCAAATTAACTGTTTTATGGTTTTCACTTGTTATAATACATTTAGTATTGTCATATGTAATAAGACAATTATATATTATTTGTATATTATATATAGTTATGTTTAACAATATAATATGATGAAAACATGTAGATACATTGGTTGAACCTGATGCAGTTACTAAACTGTTGTAGTATGTGCTTAGATAAGTAAGCAAACAGAGAAACAGAAAAACAGATATAAAGAGAGTTTGTCTTAACATATTTCTAATCTGAAAACATCCAGTCCCTCTGACTGCCAAGTTTTACTCAGTTTTTACAAGATCCCTGAAATCCCTAAAATCAATCATTGAAAGCAATACTGTTACCCCGAGAGAGTGTAGCCTACTATATAGCATTCAATGCATGTTCTCTATCTACCATTGCATTTTCTAAACCGATATACAGTGATAGTTGATACATCCCATTTTGTGCATTTTAATCCAGGTAGTTCCAAGTAAGTCAGTTCAAAACCGGACATCACCACAGGAGTACGATATACATAATTAGAACATGGTTAGTTTACAGATATAGTATTCTTTGCATTTAAATTAAGATAAGCCACAAGCAAGAGCTTTATTTGACACCTTTCATCAGCCACGAGCAACAGCTTTATTTGACACCTTTCGTCAAACTACAGTATGCCAGTCTACTTACTTTTGCTTACAATGATTGGTGACGTAGGACTGAAGAAATTATTATCTTTAAAAAATGTAATATTTAATATGTGTTACTAAATTATAATATGCATTAATCACCCACCTATAGTTATGAGCAACCAGAGTATCCCATAAATATAATAACACTGTCACATTACAGAATTTTATTAATAATGGTCATTAGCAATGTGGTAGGCTAATCATACCATTGAGAACACTGCAACAATTAACCCAAATAACTTGCCATTGATGCATTACTCACTGTTTTTTACAGGGTAACAGTTCAGTTGGAATTTATACAGTATAATCAGCACCCATAATGCATAGAGTATAATGAATTAAGCAAAACCTACAGTAGCCTGTTTAATTTCATTGTATTACTACAGACATTGTGTGAAGTAACATTTCTGTGATTAAAAGCTGGTCCCCATGAGCACAAACAGTATACTGTACATTCCTGCATGGACGTGCATATGATCTTTCCCATAGTTGGCTTTACATTCAAACAGAATGGTTGTGCGACTTCTAATTCCTCTGAACTGAGGTATTTCATGGCAATTCAAGGCAACATGCTAATTCTGCAGCTATTATGCATACAGCACTACCTCTCAAAACACCCTGCCAAAAACAGGCAGGGTGTTTTGATATTTGTATGAAAATGGCATAATGTTTATAAAGGTTTCACATATTCTCTAGAAATAATTATGATACTACTTGAAGACATCGTGGACCTGACATTGGAGACAGGTGGTTATAGGGTTAAACATACTGCAATTATAATCACCATCACCTACCTCCACATTGTGATGTGCACCTTCTACCCACACAGCAGGGTTTGGGGGATTATTATTTCTTATTACTGTAAACTGGTGCTATGCAGGACCTGACACCATACAATAGGTGAGAAGATGAGGTGACAGAATGACTAAATCCCCTCCCAGAAACCATTGCCTCAAGCTCACATGAAGTGGTCAAGAAAAGAAGAAAAATGGGATAAGCCTGTATGGACTTTCACCATTTTGATCATAGTGCTGGCTGCACTGTTTAGCCGATAACAATTCAGTGGGTTTCCGTACGGACTCTTAACACAAGACAAGGTCACTACAGATGTACACCAGCGTCCGTTTGGGCTGATGCTGTACATATGATCATATGCAGCTGAATAACCATCCTTATTAATGCAGGCTGGCGCTGCCCGCTCATGTTTTAACTGTCAGTCTGCTGTGAAATAAGCCATATTAATCCTGGAGGGTTTTTCTCTCCAATGCACATTAATGGGATTTCTATTTACTCTTGGGAACGGACAAGCACAGGGTAGCAAACAACTGCTATCGCAACCATCAATCTCAAACTGCATTGTATTTAGTTAGACAGTTCTTTTTCTAAATATGTTTTTTTTTTTATGTAGTCTAGGTAAAATTCAACTTCACAGTAAATAGACTTGAGTGACTTACCATCAAATTTCTGATGTCTTGAGACAAAGGTGCTTCGCAATTCGTGGCTCGTTTCATCAACCAGATTCTCAAAGTCCTGCTTACTCTGCTGGCCAAATTTGTCCTCCATTTCTTGTGTGCAACATGTGTTTCCCTGAGGGCACACACGAAGATGTTCACCTGCAAAAAGTAAGAAACAATAAGCGCAGATCGTCAATTTATGGCTATAATAACGACTATGGACAACATAACCATTTCCCCATTGTAACTGGTGATTTTAGTTTAAACAAAAACATTTGTATGATAGTAAAAATCAGTTAATAGTATTCCGACAATATAATTATTTGTAATTGCAATAAATACACATGAATATACATGAATATACATGAATATACATTAATATGCATATACGTATAACCCGAAAACGTCATCTATGGAAAGGAAGAGAGAAGGAGTTTATGAAAGAACAAGACAGAAACGCATCTAAAAGTATATAGTTGATAGTTTGTGACCCACGTGCGCATGTACTGTAAGATAATAGCATAATGCAGTGCTCTTCATTAGGCAGGCCAGATGGACAGATAGGGACTGACAGAGGTTGTAGAGAAGTGCTGTACTTTTGTCACCTCATGCACCACAGTTGCTAAACTGACTTGCCAGATTAATTGTTAGTCACAAGTCCATATGGGGAGCTGTGCATTGAAACTGTTTGTAAAGGCAAGGTACTTAAAAAATAAAATTAAAAACACGCCCACAGCTATCAACACGACGTTAACACAACGTTGATTGTAGGTTCAGTTGCTACTTGGACATTATCAAAATGATTCAAAGGCTTTCCAGACTGATTCTCACGGTGAAATTAAACTGAAGCTCTCGAGATCAGGATGGTCTCGCGAGGCTACACAGCTGCTGCCTAAGAGGTCTCATATCCCCCGAGCCCACCCACACACACACACACACACACGCAGACGCACACACACACACACACACACACACTATCACACAGCAAGAGAGGCAAGGCAGAGAGTGGAACTACAAGACCAACCATGGAACAAAGGCTATATATACACTGTAGTATGTTCATATCAATAGCAACTGCTAGGGACCAACATTAGTTACACTGCTTACTGGGAAAAGTAATATTATTACATTGTAACTAGTTGCTAGTAACTATTTACACTGGTGCCAAGTAATAGAATATCAATTTGTCTGTGACCCACTACTTTACGGTAGCGGGCCCCCACAAAATGTTGTGACAAACATACGCATGAAGATATAAACTATTTAAAATCCCATTGAAAGAAAGATAACATAAATATAGCATATATTTTTTCTTTAATATAAAAAAAAAACTTTCTCAAACTCCCGTTCCCCCAACAAGATAGCATCTTGTGATACCTCAGGGGGTCCTGACACCCCCACATGAAAACCAGTAGAGTATTGCATGGTGTTCACGCTTTGCACAACTTCGGTTCTCTCAAGTTTCTGCTGTTGTCTTGTGAATCTGCCCACATTGTAGCTGACATTGAAATTGCTAGCAGTCGTGAGATGAAATTCATTTCAGGCCCCATTTATCACTACATGAACAAAGACATGCAATTTCCCTGCTATTTGTAATTGTCTTGTCTTCATTGGATGCATGTTACAAACTACAGAAAGGCCCAAAAATAAAAGGGTGGTATGCAATATTATTTTTGACATTGCTGTAAGTGTGAAAAGAAAAGGGAAGATATGTAATGTGTAATGTGTAATGTTTTCAGTCACCTGAAGAGTACAACATTCTTGCTCTTTTATTTATATTTTAGTTTGGTGAGTAAAAAGGCTTCAATAAGGCCAGGTTGTGTTAAATTAGTGAAGGGGACAAACAGAAACTCATCTCTTCACAATAGCATTCTCTCGCGCATGGACAAACGATGGCAATAACAAAATTCTTAAGTGAATCAAAAGTTAATGATCTACATCATTCCATTTTCCCCAGACAGCCTGCCAAATAAGCCGTACATATTACATATCCATTCAACAGCCTCTAACACAACATCACATAACGGTTTAGCTGATGAAACGGAAATATGATCATATGATGAAATTATTAAAAGCCGCCATCGAGTCTTGACATAATAAATATGGCTAAACCAGATACTGAATCAGAATCAATCTTCTTCAACCAAGGTCTGAACTGAAATGTCATACTTTGGTCTCGGAAAAAAGCTTAAATGACCGTTTTATCAGCAGCTCATGTTCTATCCTCCTCCTAGCGAACATAAAAATAGTGAGTGGTACAGTACATCACTAATAATCACACATAACAAGCTGGCTGCATAGAGCTATATTTATAATGACGAGTTATCTTGCATGACATGCTAGGGTGCACACAAGCTGGATGATATGACTATGAAAGCTTCAAAACCAGAAATGGAATTGATAGATCCCAAATCAATACTCGCACGGTGCACATTACCCCAAAACAAGACGAAGAAGAAGATGAAGAATTACAAACAAGTGATGTTTTTTCTGAACTGCTGTTGGCTGCCATGTTAATCCATAATACAATATACTGTATGTATATATATATATATATATATATACACTGTATGTACAGTATTTAGCCCATTTACACTAGTCAGTGGGGTTAGCAGATAACTTCCTAATACAACTTCTGCAGATTGTAGACACACATAAGGCAGATCTCAGCACAATGAAATATTATCACTCTCTACAGATCCTAGTTTGTTTTGGATCAGACCAATCCTTTCCCACTAATACATTTAATTTGCTCATTGAAAATGTATATGTTGTCATATTTGCACTGTGTACAATTACACCACTAAACTGCAGTCATATTAGTATTTCAACAATTCAACTAAATGATGGTAGGGAAAATGCTACTGGGAAGCCCCTGTGGTGAGAGATTCTGAGTGCAGCCCCTCCATCAGAAGTGTCACAAAGATGAAGAGAAGCTGTGGCATACTGTACTGACACAAGCGACCTACAGTTGTTCAAGCAGTCTCGGTAGAGCAAAACATCACTTAAAGTGATTGTGCCGTACAGCAACACGCGGCTGAAGCTTCCGGGGGACCTCCCCGCGCAGCCTAGGTGCCATGTCCTTTCAAGCCAAGGGTAAAGCAGGACTGTGGTCTCACAGATCATCTGTCTATTGAAGTGGGTGAACACATTGCACACAGGAAGAGAATAGAGGAAATCAAAACACTGCTTTGAAAGCGATGAATGAGAAATACTGTGTTGGTTAAGGAAGTGTGATGTAGTGTGTTAATTAAACATTGAAAAACGATTTATATTTCACCATCAAATTATTTTAATCTTGCTACTGGTTACTGTAAAATATATATATATATATATATATTTTTTTTTTTATATATACTGTATATATGTGTGTGTGTGTGTGTGCGCGCGCGTGCGCGTGCATGTGTGTCATAGACATTTCCCAGTAAAACAAGACTTGTGGATTCAAAGAAGTCAAAGTATTGTCTTAATTTTAAGCAAAGTAAAATAAATCAATAAATATTTATTATTCATGCAGCCCCATCTATGTGCTATGAATACAATTCAATCTGAGCATAATGACAATGGAATAGAAATGTCTCACTTTTTGAATATGTTTTAAGATGCAAATTGCAAATAAAAACAAACAAGGATACCGGTAATATGTTCCATCAAATGTCAAGCCTGCCTTCTATTAGAATGATAAATATAGAAAAACTAATTCAGTTGAAAAACTAAAGGGTTTTGGAAACGAGTGCTAACAGCAATACTTTCCATTTGTTTTTGCAATACTCTATCTGTTCACAATTTTGGCCTGTATAAAGCTTAACTTACGCACCTTATTCAAATTAGGTAGTTTAGCAGACAATGAATCCTAAAGTGACATAAAAGTACTAGTTTTGAGCTTAACCACATCCATTATCTCTAATGCTGTGCTAGTGAAGGATCATTATTTGCTACTAAAAGCCTTGTCAAAGCTGGCCTCTGGTGGGTCATTCAGTATATAGAGGGTTGCAAGTGAAATAAAGATCTTTATCCCATAACAATAGAAACAAGAGATGTCGAGAACATCAGGACACACAACTTTGGTTTCCCTTAATTTCAATGCACACAATGGTACACATTCCCCAATCATGTTAAATTATGCATTCAGATAAATCAGTTAAATAAAAATTATATAATATAATATGTCATAGTATAATTATAGGATGCAATCCATTTTGGCAGATCTTAACAAAACAACTATTGCTCATTCAGAACAGCGTTGCTTAACAAAACTGAGAAACACATTAGAAAAGAGCTAACACGTTCTTTAACAGAAGCTAAAATAGCTGCATTGAAAGTCTCCCATAGTGGTTGCTAGTACAAGGTTCTCAACAGTATTTAATGGAGTTCATTCCTGTTCTGACCCCTTATTAATGTTATTTTATTTCTCAATTTTCTCTTCTTTATTTGTCTTCATTTTTTTATTATATGTCATGTAAACCCATGCAAATCATTAAGAATGGCTTTGATAAGTGTAATGTTGCTAATGGTGTAGTCTGTAAATAACTGTAAGAGCTCGTAAGACTGAGGCTGTCGGGACAGTTTAATTTAATCAAAATCTTAAGACATTTAAGGGTATGTATATTTCTCATTGAACAACATGAGAAAAACTGTGCAGGTGAATATTGAGAAGGACTTATGCATGCATTCAGTGTTTTATCAACACATAAAGTATATGAGCTGCATTCTTAAATCGCAATTACCTCCTGTCACTCCAGCATCAGTAATCAAGAACAGTGTCAGGAAGATCAGCTACCTTATTATCACCGGTGATGAGGCTCTTCCATGGTCCTAATTGACAAAGACATTTATATTCCACAAGCCTCCTGCCAATATGTTTGCCTTTTCTATTGCACGGAATTAAATCTGTTAACGTCCTTCCTCCACAAATTTCCTGGCTGCGCCCAAAATTTTAGGGAAATGTAAACATTTAACAACAACTGACACTGTTTTAGCTACTGTTCTGTTCTATTTTGGGGTGTTTTCTGTCCTTTCGTTCATTCATATGTAAATGTCGGAGGTGGGTGTCTATTATAGCCAACTTCGGCTGCCATGTAGCACTCAGTGGCACCACATTTTCTGCCAGGATAATTTCTGCCTCCAATGTTTGAAAATGCTCAAATGAGAATTCAGGACTTTTCAAGTGGCATATATATTAGTTCATTTTCTTTGAGGGACAGTTTTGTTAAATGTAATACAAAGCTGATGCAATGACTTGAAACTTGAATTTCAATGTTTAATATTTTTTCTGATGAATTTATTGCATTTACTACTAATATTATAAAGATTGTTTTATGTACAATATACATATAAAATAAAGTTGTAACTGCAAAGAGTTATATAGTTTTCAGCATAATTCAGCCAACAGTTTTATATCCTTGTATTTGCAATGTAAGATGTCCTTGAGTGTTTTGAAAGGCGTCCCAAATAAAATGTACTATTATTATTATTATTATTATTATTATTAGTATATATCTCAAGCCAATTATGCCAAAATCGCACTTATATCTTTGGGGATACAAGTGTCCAAGTTGCTGTACATCAGAAAAGGTAGGCCAACTCTCAGAAGTATTCAGCAGTGTACCTGGCCAAAAAGACCCACAACACATGTGCTCTGCCATCTGCTGTGTCTCATTGCCCTTTCTGACAAACTTTTAAAGGCCTCAAACTGAAGCGCACAATGATTATAGTATAGCACTATAGCACTGGTCATAATATGTATCATAATATGGCTGGAAGTGATTTTTGACTCTTCCTCATCCTGTTAAGGGTTAAAGAGACACTCCTTGATCAAGCCAATACCTGTTCTGCTCTTCTTGGATATTGAATGGACAGTAGGCCAACTAACCCTGCCTTAAAGGCAGGGTTAGTTTATGAGAACACTTGCTAAAAACATCCCTCCGTGGGTCCACAGCCCTCCACAGATCAAGCAAGCAAAGCGTAGTACTACGGCTTTGTTGATGTGAGCGGTTTTTGCCACTTTATTTATGTTCCTATTTACGGAGCCAGGGCTGTGTAGAAGTATCATATACATTTTTTTTAACACGCACAGAGAACGGTAAGCTAGCGAAATGCGAAGAGATATTTGGTGAATTTAGACAAAATGTGTATTAGCTTACAAATAGCTAGCAATAGCTGACTTTACCTTTTTAGGAAGTGTCACAAGTCTGATCACACAACACTGCCAAAAAGAAAGGAAGTAAATGAACTACATTTGGTTTGTTATTACATCTTATTTTATATTAAGGATAGGAGTAAGCACTTTGACACATTGCAGAGGATCCCCCTCAATATTTAGAACAAGAATAAACATGAAAGATGCACTGAAAGACACACTGGGGCCACCCAGCGGTAGTAGAATGGGTTAATGTTGCCATAATGTGTAGTTGACTATTATTGTTTTAAGTCAGCTATTTAAGCCTAGATCATCCCAAAACACAGATGTTTTGCATGTGCAGAAGGTTTTAAACATGAGCATATGAGCTATTGAAGTCCAGGGGTAAATACATTAATTAAAATGAATTAATTGACCATTGTCATGAATATGTAACATGCGTATTTACTTCCCCCAAAGAAAAGAGGACAGAATAGTAGGTTAAATCAGACCTATGTTGAACATTTTGAAATAGGCTTATGCCTACCAGAGAAATTGAGAAATTTCTAAAAAAGTTTTATAACCCTCACTGCAATAGTTTTTATATATTTTGAATTGTGAAATGTTTTCTTTTAAATAAAAATAGATTTCCACCATACGTTCATGCAGAAAAGGCACAAATTGTTCCATAGCAATTCACCAGAAAACATAAAATGTTGTGTTTGATTCTCAACATTTTCTGGGGAACCGAGACCCCAGATCCTCCACTTTATATGTCCCCCACAATGTTCAACCAAAATCTTCGCCCATGCACAGTGATATATTAGACTCAACCCTATATTGAGATTTGGTTATTTCAATCAACAGACCATTATCAAAAAAAAAAAAACTGTTTGATTATGTTATTATTTCGTGCTTGACTTGACATACAGTATAAGAGTCGAGTTTACATGAGAAGTGGTTTCAAACCTATACACACTGATTCAATATTGACATTTCCCCTCCTTATTTGAATTCCATCATCATTCCAGCTTGTTATATAAGAAGACGTGCTGTACTTCCAGGGAACCTTGGGATTAGTTGAAAGTGACATCTGTGTATTCATCACAAAATCATATTTTAACATGTTATATGTTATAATAATATTAATAATAAATAATAAAAATATTTATCATAAATAAAGTCCCTTGGCTTGGGGTTTTGTGTCCTCAACAGAATAGCCAATTTTGTTGCTGAAGGCACAACTTAAATCAGTCAGAATGAATAACAATATTTACATCAAATTCCAGGCCATGTCAGAAGTCATGAAGAGAGCAAAGTTTGTTTTAAACGTGTGGATGCAGCCACAGTGGAATTTGTGTCCTTGTGTGAGCGAGGACAGGTTCAAGAGAGAGTGACTTCTCAACGACATAAAAGAATTGACGATAAAAGAAGCACAATATGATGGTATTCTGAGTCCTCTGGAGGCTGTGTGGAAAAAAGCCAGAGTAAGCACAAGAAGGAAGATGTTAGAACAGTTTCTTATTCCTAGCAAATATGTCACATTTCTGAATATGTCAAGATAATCCATTGCAACACCTAGAAAAACTGAGCATGCATGATACACGCCCATTCTACATATAGTTTTTATATGATTTTGTAAAAATGTGCTAAATCGTGAAATTGGTTAGTAGTCTAAGGTCATTATTTTTCTAAATATTAGCCGAATATTAATATTTACCTAAAACATCTGATATGTGACATCACACTCTAGTCTGTGTGTGAATTTCAAAATATTTTCTAGAAGGCTTAGAGAGATACCATTGGAGAAATGTATTTTCTCTTGAGTTTAAAGTGAAACTTGAAACTGAGCCAATAAAGATGGTCAAATTATGCCAATATTAAGAGTATTTTCCAGATATAGATTAAATCCCGTTTAGCACTAAATTAAAAATATAAATACCCATGTACAATATCCTGCTAAGTGAAATGTTACTAGCATTCCTACAGTTAAAATGACTGTATGCATTACCCTTACGCCGTGTGTAGTGCATTTAGGAATTGCCAGACACCCCATAATCAGCATACACTATGTCTGGCTTTGATATTTATTGAGAAGCAAGTCGTTAAAAGGCAAGCGGCGGAATGGGAAGACCGCCGAGGATACTTGATATACATGGGCAGCGCGCCTAGAACCCCCCCACACACACACACACACCAACACCACCTCACCCCCACGCGAGAGCGACGGAGAGCGGACTAGCCAGCAATTCTCCTCTGCGTCAACTTGCTAACTGGAGCATGGCAGAGCACTACCACTACAGGTAGCAGCTGGTGGCCGCGCGGCCACCGTGAGGCCCGGAGACCTTCATCGATCATTACCGCTCACTCAGCGTTTATAGCTTCGTTGGGCACGGCAGCCTGCGTTAGCCCTGCTGCCCGGTTACGGGACGGTGCCCCCGTGTTCCACGGGCCACCGTGCTGCTGGGAGAGGACACAGCTCCCAGTGTAAACACATGACCCACTCTCCCATCAAGAAGAGGAGTGCAAAGGCAAACATCCTATCTAGTTGCGCATCATGTCTAGTCAGGCGACGTCCACGAGCCCGACATGGCAGACACAGCACTAAAGATAGACCCAAAGACAGAAAGGGAAGGGGGGGGGGGGGGCATTTGAAGGAGCTTTGTTTTCAAGATCGGTCTCTGTTTTGACAAGCAGAGCAGGAGAGGAGCAAACATGCCACCTAAGGCTTCGCTGGACAATGGACAAAGATCCTGTGATATCAGAAACATTTTCATTGGCAGTAGACCACACAATGCATGAAAATGTATACAAGCATCTAATAGACTCTGTTCTGTAAGAAAATGTGCTCAGAAATTTTATAATTATGATAACATGTACGGAATGTTACAACATGTTTATGTAATTATGTAAAGTTATGTAATTATCTTCTGCCAAATGACTTTTATTGGAGGTATTGTAGAAATACAGATTGGGTTCCTACTGGTGTGATACAATTTAACCCACGATAATGTGTCTAAGACTCCATTGCATGTTCTGTGATCTGTATCAGTCATTAACTCTGGTTTACTGCAGGTTCAAAGTTACAATCACAACAATCAATGGCAGTGAATTTGCGCCAGCATCTAACAATGAAAAAGCATTCCTCTGTGTTCTTTGTAATTTAATTGGACTATTGTTGAAAGATACTAAGAGACTCATCATCCGTCCAATCTCTCGTTGACAAAAAGAATAGCACCTTTTTTACACATTTCACAGTTATCCCATGAGGATGCCTTCAAATGTGTTCTGATGAGTGTGATGAGTATTCTTTCTAAATACCTGTAATTGTGACATCCATCCCTTGGCAACCATCTGTGACAAACTGAATCACACCTGAGGGTATTTTCACATATGAAAATAATTCACATTTTGCAAAACAAAATTATAATGCAAAATCCACAAACAGCTTTAGGCGATATCTGATGACTAATTGATCACAGTTGATACAATGTGGACCACTGCAGATAACAGTGCAAACATTGACTATCCACCCACTACTGTATACCCTAATATCTTATTTGGTTTGACAGTAAAACTGTTAAGAAATATATCACCAGTAACCTCATATAGAAGAAGTAGAATCTCACATCTCTAAAATAAAGCCTGTTAAAGTCCACAGCCCGTTGGGAGTGAACAGAAAGTGTGGGTCATACAGAAGTAGAAGAATTGTTAAGATATAAAACACATGCACACAAACACAGACAAGGGAGAAAAACTCCTTCAGCTTAGATGCACTGTAGGACCTGACCATGACAATAACCCGGACCGACTTCAAACGTACTCAATTTGTATGGATTTGACAGACTGACAATAGACGTGACCACTGTATTGCTATGTGCAACCCTTGGTTCTCTATTTAAATGTGCATGGAGCTTTTCATGCAAAGCCAGTGCACCATGATCATACCATAACGCCAAGCATAATAAGCATATGTAACTGCACAGTCTAATCACATGATTCCATTTTCTTTTTCCTGTATTTTATATACAGTATCATCAGAGCCATGACTTCTCTACGGATATCTGCCTATAGAGTGTTGCAGCATATTATGAGCTGATTGACTGACATATTAAGAGTGAGATAAATTGCACACTATGCTAAGACTTATATCAAAACATTACATTTTCCATCAACACAAATGTCATTGTATGTATGTACTGTAAACCACTAGTCAGTGATACGTACATAAAATATATTATTTACCAATGAAGAAATACAAAAGATAGACATTACATAAAGAGATAGGGGTAACATTACTGTTAATAAATAAAGGCAGAGGAAAGCAAAGACACAACAGAACTGTAGAGAAATCTGCAACCAAGAAATTCATGTATATACTGTATGTCCCCTATCAATCGAACCTCAGGAGAAAGCAAAATGATCTGCACAGTTACTCTGTTATAGCTTTTTGGTATTCTTTTGGTGCTGGGTGTTCCTTCAGCTCTGTTGTTGTTGTTTTTCTATACTACAACCCTGAAGCACCTTGCAGGATACATTCACGCTGCTATGAGAGCAAACGCCCAGACAGAAACCCCATCATGAAGCCATGCTGGTATTTATTAGCATGGTACAGACCAGGCAGACAGACAGGCAGACAGACAGACAGACAGACAGACAGACAGACAGACAGACAGGCAGGCAGTAACAACTCCATCACAATTATCATTGTGTTGATACACCGCTCGGTTACAGTGTGCATTCTCTTTGAGTGACAGGAAGGTCGTAATAATCCCACAATCGCATCACATCAATGCTGAGGTATGTTGTGGGGGCTGCAGACGCTCCCATACTACAGCCTCATTTGATCCCTTCCATCCCATTAAATGTGGGGGCGGGGAGTCGGGGGTGTCGATGCAGGCACATTGCGCGCCTGAGCAGAGGTCATTTGCGTGGCTGTATAGGCAGTCAAGGATCACAGAAAAATATCTGCATTGTTATTTCTGTCCCACCGTCATCTCAAGGCTGGCGAATTAGCAGCCAGATCTGGATGTGAAATGATAGGCTGCAGCCGTGTTATCTCGTGACTCACTTTCCAAATCCCCACATCTCATCTCAGACTTTTGGGAAACTCACTGAGTGGAAACTGAGACTTAGCAAGAGACAGGCATGTGTGTGCAAGGCTGATCTTTTACCAGGGTAGTGATAGGTGTGGATTTAGAAAGCTGAAATGTAATAAACGTACTGACAGTTTATTTTAATACTTTCTAGTAAGTCTGTTGCAGGGAAGGAGAAGCGCCGGCAATTTTTAGATGTCCTAACCGTCCCAAAGTCCCTGAACATTCCACAGGTTCATGCTGCTGGTTTAGAAAACTTAGTATAAACAGTACTATGGTACTAAAAACCTCTCTCTTGAGCTGAATTGGAATCTTGAATTCTGAAATGGGCCTTGTGGAACGACTGTCCCAGATGTCAGGCTTTGACTTTGACAACAAAAGTTATGTTGCCACTTTCCACCTCATATTCTGTCTGAGAAAAACTACAGTATCTCACAGCCCTATTTTCTACCAACACAAATCTTACAGTGTTGTCTGAACATCTCTATATTCCATGTGTTACAGGTTCAACAACATAACATCTTAAATAAGTCGACACTTAATGAACACAAACAGTTTTTTTCTGTAATGCGCTGATTAAGGATGAGCATTTTTATTTGTATTTCTATTCTGGTGGAATCGATAGTGATAAACACGGATATTGTTAATTTTACGCATGTCCTGATAAGGGGTTAATTACAATGTGTCCAATAACCTAATTTGTTGACTAACATCGTCAGTCTCTTGGGTTTCTTACATCAAATACATTGTTAACACATATATTCATTCAGCACCACATTTTGAGGATTATGGTTCTTAATTAAAAAATTGGCCTATGGGGTACAGAGATAGTTCTTATAGTCTTATTTAGTAAAATATTCAACAGTGTTATGCGGGGATCTGCAAGAGTAAAACAAATGAGCTGGCTAAAACTATTCTTGTGATATCCATGAAGTGATTCCTGAATGAGTCCTATAAACACCAATAAATGTACTATGATATTGATGCTAACACTCTCAAGCTAAACTCAGGTGTCATTAGCACAATTCCACAATGGGTGTAGTAAATGTGTTACATTGTATGGACTTGTGTTTCATAGCTTATGTACATGCATGTGATTAGCCTTTCATGGCTCTATACCCAAATCCTGTTTTCAATAATCATTATCATGAGTAATTTCATTATATTGTCATCAATCAGTTTCATCTTTTTAAAGAATGTCAAATATGGCTTAACAACAATAGCAAAATATATGCATTATATTAAATTATAATGTGATTTGAATTTTAAAAGTATAGCAAGTGATTGTAAGCTAATACACTCTGTAAAATTCACCAAGCCCCGTAGAATGCTATTATACTGTTCTCTGTGCATGGTGAAAAAATAACCTGGTACTTCTACACAGCCCTGACTCAGTAAATAGCAACACAAACAAAGTGAGTGGTGCAGACCGCACAAGAACAATATCTTAGTTTTCGCAATGGATTTCCAATGTGTGCGGCGAAGCTTCTATGACATTGACAGGAGGGTTTGACATAGTTTTGTTGTGATTTGAGTTCGGATTTAGCATGCGTTTTCGAAGAAGCACTTACTATACCTTTAAATCTTAAACCCAGTTTATAACAAATGCACAAAATAAGACTAGAGCACTGGTTTACATGTAACATTGCTTACATTAGCTGATGACAGTACTGATGAATCCTAAGCCATAGACATGCCCTTGGCCTGTTGAAGTGTTCGTAATGCATTGTCCCCTATCTCAGACGCATATTGTGACTCATTCATAGAGGAGATCAAGAGGCCTTTGTACAGGTCTAGCGTAATTCCGAAATGAGAGTGATTTAATATTCTCCTCATTTTGGAGATTAGATATGATGTCACAAAAATACAGCTGGTGGATTAATCAGTCTGTTATTCATGCCATCTATGAACAGGTGTGCCTGTTCTGTTATGCTGTCGTTTACTTGTCGCAGATTTCCTGTTGTAACTGGAGAATCATGGCACTTGAAGCATAACCGTATAGCAACCTGAACAAGCAAACTATTCACCTGAGGTGATATGAAACAACAATGATTACAAATCACTTATTTTGTTATGCAAATATTTCAACTTTTCATTTATCCCAGACCCTTATAACTTAAAGTCACAAACATGCACTTTAATTATGATCAACATACTAATTTCCACATTATACAATTATAAAATCATTCTAATAGTTTAGGTATAGGTAGGCTATGCAGTAGAGTCCTATATTAATACACCACTGCTGTATTTTCTGTGTAAACTATCACAGAAGATGGCTTATATCTATTTATAACATAAAATATATTTTTATTAAAATGGTTTTATAAACTGTCATGTAATCTCTTAAAAAAGTTCATCCTTAGAGTTTAACATTTCATATCTCTGACATATTACATTTGTACACCAAGAGACCTCTACTGGACACAAACAATTCTAGCAACGGCAGGGCCATCCTCATCACATTCATGTACTGAGTTAACTCTGAAATTACTTGTAGACTCTCTCTCTCTCTCTCTCTCTCTCTCTCTCTCTCTCTCTCTCTCTCTCTCACACACACACACACGCGCACACACACGCACACACACGCACACACATTATTTTGCCGTTCAATAAAGAGAAAACTTTATGTAGCCCTGCATCAGATATTTAAGACACGTACAAGTGACATATTACAAGTGGTTTAAGCATTGTTATGTTAAAGCATTGTAGTTATCCCATATGGATTTACAGTGGGCAGGTTAACTGTAGGGTTTATAAAAACACAGAGTAAAGAGATTTATTTGAATTCCACAAGGGTGCGTTTAAAATTGAATACCCTCATATTAGGCTACGTGTTGCTAAATGAATATCCAATATGCTGTTCATTTTCATTCTGCATCAATCTCTTGATATTTAATTTGTATTGGCCTATATTCAGTGTTAATTGAGGTCCCATTAGACTATATGTCGTAGTGATCTCCCTAATTGGCGCTGCACAATCAGTCAAACCTTACCTGATATTTCCTGAAGCGGAACATGTGTGAAACTGAAGCCCTTTGCAACACAAGCGTCTCTAACCTCACTGCAGTTTCGTGCTTTAAAATCGGCGTTTGCTGCAAGTGAAAGCACAGAAAAAGTACAAATGATGGTTTCTATTCGGAACATGTTGCTCTTCTTGGGGAAAACAATCCTTATGTTCGGATCCTCTGCAGAATCCCAGTTGCTGAAAAAACTCCCCTGCAGCAGTAGATCCGCAGGTTGGCTTCTAATGACTGAAGGTTTAGTCCTTGTACATTTTCACAGCAACCAATGTATACCAACACATCTTTCAGGTAAAACGGGATTAACAACAACAGAACATGACGAAGAGTCCCTCGATACTGCAGAAAAGCACTGTGAGCATAAACGTGCCACATGGATCCCGGCAATGACTTCTCGGCGTGTTCACTCAACTTCTCTCAGCAAGCGACATCGTCTTTTGAGAGCTCCGCCGCTGTGCCGAGGAATAAATGTGAAGGGAAGCGCGCTCCTCAGATGCTGTGGCAATGCAAAGCGGACCACAAAATACGGAGTGGAATATTGTATAAACCTGGTTGCTAGGGTAAGGTTTTTGTTAGAAGTACCGTATAGCTAAATTGTTTGACCTTCAACATGTGTCAATAGCATATTATTAATTCATACTATCTCTTTCATATGGCTTTATAGTTTTATCCCTTGTTATACTGTATATAAGCTACAGTTTTGCTTAGGCCTATATGATGATAAAGTCAGACCATACTTAATTTTATAATCTCTAACGTCAGTGAGACCCATGTTAATAACTGACTGGTGTAAGGGGTGTTGTGCAAACCATGTGCCAAGCTTGCAGAGTTTTATTGATTTTGGATCCAGTGTGATCCCAGGGTATATCAACAGTGGATTAACATGGCTGCATCACTGTGCAAAGTGTTCTTATTGGTATGGCCAAAGTGTTCTTATATGACCTCAGAGTTTACTGTAACTGTATTTTCTGTTGGACTGTTCATGGTAAAAGTTTACAATACACCAGTTGCAACATATCAAACACAACAATATTGGTATATCTGAAAAACTGCCAGAAAAGGGATAGTCTGAAAATATAATATTAATCTTGAATGTTGTGTTTTGGTTTGGATTACAATATATGCACTATTCAATGTTGATGTTACATTTCCTTTAAAATGACAATGATACATAATAAATAACTCATGCCTTATTATCTGTTATATATAATATTGTATTTTTTCTTTTATCGAGAACACCGAAGACATCAGTGTTTCAATACAGCAGCGAGTGAGTTTCTGCATATGTTAACCAGTTTACTGACATGGTCCAATTTAAGGATATAGATGGACTAATTGCAATTAACACTGCTAACATTATAAATGAGCACAAGGGCTCTGCTTTACATTCGTGTACAGTACTAATGATGATTACAATATTTCATCCCCTATCGCTGTGAAGATTTTGAAAATATGACCGCTCTTCTTTGTTTCTGAATGAAGGACAAGGTTTATATTGAATTAGATATTTATCAATGGAATAATTGAGTGCAGCAATAGCAGATTGGTTATAGCAGATTTAAAATATTGTAAATTATTAGATTGATATAACTACAGATGATCTATTTTCATATTTAACACGCCCTGACTGTTTAAGAGCAATATTAGCACCAAATGTTATGCCTATGGGTTAAGATGTTCTATTCCTAAGAACTTCAGCTTCCACTAATATAACCCCTGTAAAGTTGGAAAGGTATCATTACAAGCCCTGGGCAAGTCATGTCTCTGAATGCTGTCTCTATCATTTCAGGTACAATGCATTAGAAACATTATGTTAGAGATATGTCTCATCTGACTATGAAAAATGCATCTATTTATACAGAGTTCATTTTCTCCTCGGCTAGTGTTTTGAATGCAGACTTGCATATTCCAGCAATCTCAAACAGGATATACTTAAGATGACAAAAGGTTAGAGAAATTGTTTGCACTTTCAAGTCTTCAATATCACTGTCTATATTCTGACCTAGAAGAAATTCCACCTACAAAGATTGTGAATCATCAGAAAACCTCTGCATAAATTAAGCCATACAATACAATACAATACAATACAATACAATATATATACAATACAATATATATACAATATATATATATAGT
>JAODUK010030785.1:0-14004 GCA_027564635.1 Typhlichthys eigenmanni
GAGAGAGAGAGAGAAAGAGAGCTAGAGAAAGAGAGAGAGAGAGAGAGAGAGAGAGAGAGAGAGAGAGAGAGAGACAGCTAAACAGGTTGACAGTGAATGTGTGGGAGGAGGAGAAATGCAAAGAGAAGAAAGAAGGAAGAGAATGAAGAGGAAAGGAGGAGGAAGAAGGGAAGCATACTGTGTGGGTGTGTGGGGGCGTGTGTGTGTGTGTGTGTGTGTGCGTGTGTGTGTGTGTGCATGTATGAGATGACAAGAGCGCCCCGATAAATAGGAAGAGATTGACGGACAGGTAACAGATGGCAGACAGAACGGTGGGAAGACTGGCAGGCAGGCAGACAGACAGACAGACAGGCAGGCAGACAGACAGACAGGCAGACAGACAGGCAAACAGGCAGACAGATGAGGTGACGGACCAGTTAGGGGGGCTCTGTACAGTAAATCTCTCTCTAGCACAGCCCCCAAACCTTCAGTACACATCGTAATCCATGCTGAGTCACATCAGAGCCGTGCACGTAGAGCACAGGTCACAGGTCAACGTGTCCACGTAGTGTTGACGTTCAAATACAACAGCGGGAATCATTGGTTAGCTCACAATGCTATGTGATATGATAGCATAACAATGGATGAGATTCTGGCCGATCCCAGGCCCCGCCCCTTTCACCTGACCACCCTAGTTACTGTAACTAGGTTGGACAAAACAGCATAGTAGGCTGTAACAGGGTAAACAGACGACGACGGATTTTCTGTCGGATTCAAAACATGCTCAACTGTCATTGGAGGACAGGGCGAAAAGGGGGCGGTGCTTAGGATCAGGGATGGGGCACTGAGAGGGTTAAACAGGGAGGGTCTTACATGTGTAGGCAGGTAGAGGTCATACGGTGTTCCAGAGTCGACGTCAATAGCATGGAATCCCGACAGAGAACCGTAAATGACCTTTAACCTCTGGCCTTCCTCCACTGTCAGGTCAACAGACAGGGGCTTTTGAGGCAGGGAGCTGAATGACTGGATAAACACAAATCAAAACATTAACATACACAAGTTTAAAAGAGGATCATAGAAGGAAAACTATGATGTTTGATGTTTCTCTGTACTGTATGTTGATGGAAATGACCATGGCGATACAGGAGCCAAGCCCCAGCTACAGGAACTACAAGACAATTAAACATTATAGCCACCAAAGGTCAGGTTCCCCACAGAGTAAACGTTCTGATGGCGAAACATTTTTATCCTTTTTTATTTTAAATCATTATATTTATTTTTTATTTTTTATTTTTTAAGCGTTGAATCAGGAAAGCAGGCTTTAATAATACAACGGTGCACAGCAAGGGGGAAACGTGTGGGTTCACAAAGTTCCACCGCACATCTCTGGGTAAACAAAGGAAAGTCTGCTGCTTTATAATAAGTTACAGGACAACACTGGGAAGATAACAAAGGGAAACAATTATTGCCACCCCCATAGGTGATGTTAATTTGGTTGTGTGCAATGATACACACACACGCACGCACACACACACACATACATACTGTACATACATACAAGGTCCATGCAGGGAAGCATCATTTTTGTTTTTATCTTACCTGTTTTTCCCTCTCTGCTTTTGTAGACCACCTATCTGACCTAACAGGTCAACTCATTACCCACAGCAATGATTTTGTAGATAAGTATCAAATGACGTGTTCCTTTTTCCATCCAGTACATTTTAACTTTTGTTTTTGAATGCCTTTTTAAGTCAATGTCTCCTTTCTCTGATGTGAAATAAATAAATGAAGATGATATTAAGAATTATAAATTAGTTTAACTTTAAATATATTTACTAAATCTCTTCAAGATAAAAGTCTTTGTTGAACATTCATACTGTTCTAAACATATATTGGCCCATGTTCTGAGTTTTGTGGTTTGTTGGGTTTTTAAAGTGGGTTGGTACCTTCAAAGTTGTCTCAGTGTTAGTAAAAAAAAAAAAGAACAATTATAAATAAAAGGATTTTTTAAATAATAAAAAGTTACATTTTTTGTTTGTAATGTTTCAGTTATATTATCTTGAATGAAATAAATACAAATTTTGAACACATTTGAACAATGTTCATGATTCTTACACTTCTATTTTATCTTGTAGGTTATGCTATAAATTCAAAGAACTACTAGGAAAAAGTGCTATGACCATAATGTATATAATATTTATTTTCTTGAACTTTAGTATATTTCCATAGACCTCAACTAATTCAATAGTATATCACGTAAAGCTATTAAATATTACATTAAAAGACGTACCCAATATACCACACAAAAGAAACATGACTAGTTTAGGACCCAGGAGAAATGAGAGGGTTAAACTACACAGAGCTTAAAACAAACAAATTACCTCATGTTACGATAGAGCTACAAAAATGAGACAGCTTGGCTGTGCATGTCTATGTGCATGTGTGTGTGTGTGTGTGTGTGTGCGTGTGCATGTGTGTGTGTGTGTGTGTGTGTGCGTGTGTGTGATTGTGATGGTTTACAAACCTTAAAGGCCATGAATTTGTGATAAGGCTTTGGGGCCCAAGCGTACACCTCCACTGCATTCTTCAAGGCAACCACTAAGAACTTGATCTTCTCATAGCGCACTGAAGAATGAGGTGGACACACACACATGTACAGTATTACATGAATCATGTATGTATTATACCTGACATGTATTACATTAATCATATAATATACCCTTGCAGGTCAGACAGACAGTCAGACAGACAGACACTGTCTGGTACATTACATTAATAATGTCATTAACAATGTAATGTACCTTTGCAGGTGTGTACTTACCCACTTTGTAGTGCACACATCCCTCCAGGTCACCTACAGAGGTCCATCCTGTTCTCTTCTCCACCTCGGGGTCATTGTGGAGGATTTTGTTCCTCAACCAGGACAGGTAGTACAGACGCAGCTTGTTCTTTTTACCTACAGACAGAGATGGGGAAGTTATTGTGTTCACTTTGCAGCTCCATGTGGAGAAAAGCAACGGGCACACCAAGAAGATGCTTCCAATCCAAACAGGTCTTCACAAGTGCACGGTTATTACAATATACAATGTCTTCATTTTGTACAGTGTCTACTGTATATTTGTATGACTCAAACTATTTACTACTAACTACAATGAACTTAATTGTAGTTAGTTAGTTACTTAATTATTAAGGGATCATGTACAAAATACAATAAGAGGAAAGATGCTTGTTACCAGATTTATCTTAAAGCTAATTTCTCTGCAGTCCCTGAGGAAGTTTACATAAGTATTTGTTATGTTTTGCAGCGGCGCCACAAGTTTTCCACAAATTAGAAATCGCAATATATCACGTTGCTTATAGTATCGCAATATATTGAATCATTGCCTCTGTATAGTGATTCATATCGCCAGATTCTTGCCAATACACTAATTAGAGTATACACTAATAGAGTAAGTATAGCTTATAGTGAGCACTGTGTATGTAGCAAACACAAAGAAAGCATGCCATTTAGACAAGCAAAATCATAAAAGATACGCTGTTTGTGTCTGATTTGTGCCAGGAATAACCCTGGTAGCTAAGCAGCATTGCAAAAACAGAAACCTCTACTCACCCCCCTACAGAGCACCTTCTGCTAAATCTATTTCATGTACAGTTGTGTTGAACCATAACATAATCAAGCTATAGGTAGAAAAGGTAGATCACTGCCGAGCGGCGTTCGCCACTTCACGTTCATTTTGACGGAGCTGTGTAGAAGTAGGCTACCGGATTATTTCTTCTGAATGCACATAGAAGAGTAAGATTGCGAAATGCGAGGAGATTGTTGAATTTGACAGTGTAGGCCAGGGGTCTGCAACCTTTACTATCAAAAGAGCCATTTGTGTCCAAAACATTTTATATCTATCTGTCTGGAGCCGCAGAAAATATTATACTAAGTTAGCCTATCAACATTAGACCTGAATGAGAATGGATTCCCGTCTTCCCAGGTTTTAGGAGTGTTTCTGAACTGCGGAGACAGTCAAATGTTAGGGGGTGCATACTCCCCTGCAAAAATATATTTTTAAATAAACCACTTAATGGCCAATTTCTGGTGACTTTAAAACATACATGATGTTACAGGGAGCCACTGTAGAGGAGCTCAAGAGTCGCAGGTTGCAGACCCCTGGTGTAGGCTATCAGTTTATAGCTGACTGACTATAGGCTGGGTCAATGACATAGGCTGAAGCATATTTTACACTATTCCCAAGCTGCATTTCTTGTCTTGCTTACGGCGGCAGAACGTCCAATGGCTGGTGTTGGGTAAGTGACTCACAAATCACTGTTATTAAGGCAACCCTATTGCACATGCCCTTCCAATAACAGCGCGTGTGTGCTTTGGAAAGACCTGATATGGTGATGAGGACGTTGAGGCCCTCAAGCACTTCCATCTGCTGAAACCTGCGTCTGCTGATGAGGGAGTACACCTTGCCCTGCCCGCTGCGGTCCAACAGCCACAAACCATTCTCCGTCCCCACCAACAGGTTCACACCTGCACAGGCACGCACGCACGCACACACACAATTGATCATTATTATTTCAAAACAAATCAAAAATACTGTCATACTGTAACAGTAACTTCGTTATCATACATTTAGTGATACATACTGTAAAAAGTGAGTCCGTTATAAACTTCTATCCCTCCCCACCCTCCAAAGGGGGACATAAAAACTACAAACCCCATAGTCCTGCACAGAGCACCTCGGTGTTGAACTTCTTCTTGTACTTGCGTATCTCCGGAGTGTCGCTCTGCGGTCTGATGTTGGTGGGGTTGACGTTCACCACAGAGCCCTTCCTGTGGTACTCTCTCTTGACTGGGTCAAGCTTGCTGCCAGCTACACACACACATACACACACACAGGAGGAACGTCAAGCTAGATAACACTATAGGCAAATACAGGCTAACTGCCAGGGTTACAGGTTCCACTCAAAAGCAAGGCATTAACACAGCAGCGGTTAGAGGTTATGTATATGTGTGTGTGTGCGTGCGTGTGCGTGTGTACTCACTAGGGCTGAATGGAGGTGATATCTGGAGCAGTCTGGGATCTATGAAGGGTGTGAACGAGGATGAAGAAGATGTGTTCTTGCACGCAGGGCTGCTGACAGCCTAACACACATGATGACATCAGCGACCATTTAAACATGCGCCTTTGAGGCCACATCAAAGATGACGATTTCTGTTTCGTTACAGCGTTTTAAATCTGCCTCTAGCATCTCCCTCTAGTGGCGAGAGTATACTACTACACCTACTCTGGAAGGTACAGCACCATACTTAACATTGAAACTAAAGCTTTTGACGTGGTGTGAATTACAAATATATATAAATAAGTATGTAATATAAAAAACTATAAAAGTTACTCTGTATAAGTAAATAGTAAAAAATAAAATAAATAAAAAAAATCTGAGTAGTTACAAATACATATGTGGCTACACTGCAACATTTAAAATAAAATAAAAAAAGATATACTTTTATATTTTCTACCCATCTACATGTGAACGCAGAGGACAGAGTTTTAAAATATCTTCACCCTGGCAAGAGTTTTGCTAAACCTTTGGTTTTAGTGACCGGATGCACCGTTTACACGGACACACCGTGGATGAAAAAGGATTTAGTTTATAAAAACAGCAGTGTACGTGTGGACATAGTATGAGCAAGCCGAGCTACTTGCCGGTTGCCTGTCTATTCTGTTTATATGATGTACAGTAGAATATATCATTTTTAAAACTCGCCGTTTCCTGGTGTTGGGGGGAGCGGGGAGCTGTTGGGGACTGGGAGTACTCCAGCTCCCGTACTCTGCACTGCAGGCCCAATGCATTGTGGGTAGGACTAGAGGAGGAGGTCTTCTGCAGGAGGTCTGGCAGCAGAAAGGTGTCTTCTGAACCTGGGCGCATAAGCTGAAACACACACATACACACAATTAGTGTTTTCTCATATGTTCAGCATTCTCTTCTCACATAAACACCTGTCTCTAAGTGTGGTAGACCAGCCAAGCTAACATTTAAATACTGCCATCAAGTGGTTCAATATGAAAATGCAGCATGAGGTTGTGTTAATGTGCACACATTACCTGGTTGAGGTTGTCGTGAGGTTGTAATATGATGCCGTCAGAGAGTCCTCTAAAGTACTTCCCTTTTCTATTGGTCAGGGCAGAGCTAGTCACACACAGATCACACACAAACATTAAGAAACCCTAGATTAGAGTCCGCTTTGCATGTGTAGCTTCAACACGGATCAATCTAAATAAAATAATTTACTTGTTAAACTAAAAATGACAATATTGGCAAGTTACTTGGCCAATTGAACTGAACCAAATGACACTGCCTGCTTGCCTTTATAAAACATGCCAGCAGCAATTAAATTTCAACACATCAGTTCCCCTATAGTGTCCAGTAGTCTTTAGGGCACCTTTACACAAAATCAGACTCTCGTTGTACTTTAACGCGCTGTTACTGTATATCTGCCTGTTAACATTTCACAAATGTTTTTCACAAGGGGGTCACAGATGTTGACAGTTCTGTTACCACAAAGTAGTCTGAGGACAACATAATATAATAACCTACATTATACACGGTATATTAATTTTGATACTGAAATAATATAGTTATACTCCATAGAACACAACATCATATGACTGACTTTAGAAATGACCAGGAGTCTAACACTCTGGTTGGCCACAACAACCACTTGCATCCACATTAGTCTGAGTGAGTTTGATTCATTGTGATTATAACAACAATAATGGTCTCACCTGTTCCTCTCCTCTTCATCACTGCTGCCTAGTTCGTCACTGGAGGAAGAGTATTCTGCAACCTTTTTGTGTCGACCAATGGCAGATGTCAGCCCCTATACAGTACGTACCGTATACATGGGTGTTATACGGTGTAGTTGCATCCATTGTTGATATCCTTTTAACTGTGTAGGAAAACTCAACTAAATGTATGCTAGTTACTACAGTAATTTTACCATTCAGCTGATGGAGGAAAGTATAATGAAAATATAAACTATTATTTTATTAATATTATTTTATTAATAACTAGTAAAGGACAAGATTCAATGATTGAATGATGATAATTGGTAAATAGGCTGCATTTATATACCGTAGTGCTTTCTAACCTTCGGGACAATCAAAGTACAGCTTCACATTCACCCTTTCACACACATATTCATAAACCGATGGTGATGCCTGCCATGCAAGGCACCACCTCACCACCGGGGGAGCAGTTAGGGTCAGGTGTCTTGCTCAAGGAACACCTCGACACTTGGTGAGGTGTTAGCAGGGTTCGAACCAGCGACTTCTGGATCACCTGTCGCCCCGCCCTACACACAGCGCCATCGGCGAATTATTCTCTCCACCCTGTTGAGGGGGTGCTGAGCGCTGACCATGTCTGTTTAAAAAACGCAGAGGAAATATCACAACACACCTGTGTAGGTCCACCAGTAGGGAGGGCCTGTCCTCTCCTACGCTGCTGCTGGTGGTTCTGTAGAAGAGGACTCTCTGGCTTGAACAATGATACTACAGACACACAGTCGCACACGCACGCACACACACACGCACACAGAAACACAGACAAGGAGGTGGAATGCAAATATTAATGAGAAGAACCTCATCTTAACTCATCATAACGTCCTTTGGGGGCCTCAGTCCTTTGTAAGCTTATTATACCTATTCTCTTTTGAAAAAGACAACTGCAAGGGTTCCAACACATTTCATGGCCTCAAACATTATGCACATATGACCCCCTAACCCACCCTCCCCTCCTTGTGTGTTTACAAAAGCATTGTTTATGGTATGAGTGAGTGTGTGTGTGTGTGTATGTGACTTGTGTGGCTTGCAAAGCCTCATCTAGTTACTTTATTGAATGTGTGTGTGTGTGTGTGTGTGTGCGTGTGTTTTTGAGAGCTTTGTGTAAAGTGTGTATGATGTGCTTTGAGTAGCAAGGATGTGTGTGCCGTGTTTGGAGTTTGTGTGTGTGGGCACTCAAATCATAAGTACATAGACAGACACACACACACATACACACACACACACACACACACGGCCATACACAGCATTTACAAACACTGTACTGTATATCAGTTCATCATTCTATCTAAGACCTTTTGATCTTATTAACTATAATGAGACACAATGTGCCAGAATGACTAAAACTATCATTAAGCGATATCAGAGGTTTCCCGAACTCAAAAGCCAACCGCGGCAAACAGTGTCACTCTTATAATCAGGAGACAGACTAAGGAATATCTTCCGCTAGGAGTGTGGCTCATTAAAACACACCGTTCACTCGTCATGCACCTGCAGCCTCTGGTTTCTCTTTACCGAGGCTCATTAAAACACAACAGAGCAAACCTGCCTTGTGGGGGGCATACCAGCAAACAACAGTGTTCCGTTATGTGTCCGGAAAACAAAAGCAGACCCCCTGCCTGTGTTCTACTAACCTAGGAGCTTGACATTATTATTTTGTTTGTATCTGGATCTTGAGGGCACTAACCTGGATGGTTACTGCTGGACGAGGAACCTCCATGAGAGGCCATCCTTCCTGCGTTAGGAGGTACTGATATGGGGCTACCACTAGGGGGAGAGAGAGGCACACAATTGGAAAGAGGATCGGTGAGAGCGGGAGAGAGAGATGGGATCGCAAAAATGAGTGAGAGAACCCACTGATGTTAATGTTTTACGAGAGCAATACTGTCCAAGTAATCATGTAAATCTCCATGAGACTAACATGGCAACATAAAAGACAAATATAAAGATAAAAATAAACAAAATATTATGTTTACAGTACTTGATCAGTTTCAAAGGGCTTAAGGGATTAAGTGGCATTTTCAAATAAAAGATGCATAATGGTATCCTGGCTCGACCTGACTATTGCTCTCAGCTCTATTTCTTTTCACTGAGATTACAGTCTGGAAACGCTGACCACTCTAGCGTTCGCACAGGACCAATCAGCGTGGGTTAGTGAGATGACGTTGAAGTCGAATGTGTTACAAAATGGTGGTAGAGCTAGATGAGGCGATAAAAACAGTTGTAGTCAAGTCAAGTCTATTTATTTATATAGCACATATAGTACAGAGCAAGGCAAGAAAATGCAATAAAACATAACATACAACAACAATTAAAATATAAAAGCAAACAAGCACGTCTGTCAAGACCTAGTTGAGACACATGTAGCAACGGCGATTGGTTCAGCGCTGTCCAATAGTTTCAAAATTAACCAGAGGTCTACCCAAAGTAGGAGGACACGACTGCGAACACATCCCAATGGAGCATGGTCAGACTTATGCCAGGCTAACATAGTGTTAATAATAATAATTATAATTTTCAGTCCAGTATATTTTGCTAAGAATACTTAATTTAGCAAATTAAAAGCCACATTTTAAACATTCTGTGCATGAAAGTTAAGAATGTGACAGTGTTCAACTGGCATTTATTGAGCATACAATACATACATGTAGAATTAAAATAATGTAACTAGGATGTTGGGCGCATTAGCATTATGTAATATACATCCTGACGGCCATAACCACCCTTTCTGTAGTGTGTAATGTATCGCGTGTACATATTTGTATAATTCAAAATAATCTTATTCATGCATCAGATATCAATCAGCTCTCAAACTCAATAAATCACATTTATGAACAAACAAAACTGCCCCGATAGTTGTAAACATTAAATGCAGTGCAAAATTATATTTTATAGCTAGTGGTTTACTGTGTCATCAACAGGGCAGTGTTTGTATTTTAGTGTAGTAATATCAAACTAAACAAGGTTACTTGTTCAGTTTGTTTAAAAGCAGTGCTGCTGGAGCTGATAAATAGGCTGTGGGTGTTTTTGTATAATATAAAAAAACAGAAGAGACACTTTTATGCTTCCATTTGTAAACAGCTGCAAATATGACTGTGGGCAGGTGAATGGGGAACTAATATCGTATAGATATGGCCTGTGTGTGTATGGGTGTGTACTGTATAACTTAATAGGGATAGAGTTAGGGCTGTACCTTGAAGCAGACCTCTTGTGTCCCATTATAAGCTCTCTACAGTAAAACTTTGAGGTAGTACGTTCTGGAACCTGGAAAGAAGAAGATGTTTACGCATACAGTATAGAACAGTGGAACTTATCAAAGGTCGCTAGTACCCGTCATTCATGCAGATGATGGTTCCTTAAAATAACTGTCAAACCCATGATTCAGTTGTCTGTTACATATCTGCCTGAAAGCAATGAATAAATAAAAACATTGGCCTTATTTCTGAATAATTACATCACGGGTCACTGCAGTAAGTGATTAAATGTTCACATACAGTATGCTTGCATACACATTTTAATCCTTTTCATTGATGCTTCTTAGACTTTTTCAACAATACACGCTTCGATACCACCACCTCTCAAACGCTGACAGAGCAAAATGACTGCGTAACGCCGTGATTCACTGTGTTCATCTTGCCAAAGACTGACATCTTTCAACATGTTTCTCAATCTGTACCCAAAAACAACAAAACGGAAATGGTGTCCATATTGCCACTCATCTCCAGGGTCAAATGAGAAATGACGTGGCGAAACACAGGAAGACACGCCTGAAAGAACCGGATGAGGGCCCTGGAAATACCCATCATCCCCTCTGTCACAACAGCTGTATAGTGTGTCTGACCACTGGGAATACACAAAGCACGCGCGCACATGCACGCACACGATCAAACGTTTGCAACAATATGGCACCCATGAATGAAATGTGAAGTTGTAGTGGTGCTTTCCCAGTAGCTGACTGTACGCACATACAAGGTAAACATAGCCGTGACTTATTATGCATGTTATGAGTTATGAGTCCATAAGGCCTATTAGTAGATCTACAGAACATAAAACGTCCTGAAGAGCCATCAATGAACTGAACAAAATCAAACATTGCCCCTCTGCAATCATGAGGTATCCTGTGCAAAACTGCGTCCATATTATTTAAACGCTTTGCTATTTATTGATTGATTGATTTATTGATTTTGGATGCATGTTTGAGTATCGATAAGTGCATTTATTACTGTCTTTTTATATTGTATTCAGGCACGTCACAGCAAATGTTCTACATACACTTGTGCTAAGACAATAAACAAACCCCCACACACACACACATACAAACAGAGTTAACAGAGTTCGTGGCAAACCCTGCCGGTCTGGCAGGTCCAGTGTGTCACCATCTACCAACCTTAGGCGGCTTCTCAGAGAAGTCCCAGAAGACATCGTCAGCCTCGGGGGAGACAGGGGTGAGGGGGGTCAGAGGAGAGGTAATCATGTCCGACATGGAGCTGCTGTGTGGGGCGTCCCGGCTCAAGAGAAGATTGGCATTCTAGAGGGAAGACATCACAGGCGATATGTGTGAGCATTACAAGTAGGGTTGCACGATATTTACAAAATGTGATATTGCAATATTGACCATGAAAACTGCAACATCGATATTCATTTCAATATTTAGTTTTACACATCAAAATAACATATTGGGCTGGTACAGCAACAATAATTCCAAGCTACCAAGGAGGCATTCTTTTTCAATTGTGTCGCAAATCGAACACAAGTACGCCACACAGCCAACGGACGCGTCTCTCCGCAAAATAAACGGAACATACTTTCTGCTACAATTTCAATACGATATTATTATATAACAATAGCAACAACAATGCCAAGCGGCATTGTTGTTGCGAGCGGTGTTTGTTTATGTTCCTGTTTGTAGAACCAGGGCTAAGATAGCAAAATGCAAGGAGACATTTGGTGAACCGGCTTACAACTAGAAAGAACAACGTTCTTGTTTTTAAGTACAATTAACTGATATGGTTACGTAAAGTTAACATGTATCCTCTCACAACAGGACAATGTGCTTTAAAGTTGTGTCCATAAAAACAACAAGTGTACAACGGACTAGACAAGAGGAGACAAACACAATAGCACATGGAATAACGTATTACACTGAGTGAACCTGTTTGCATGCGTGCGTGGGCGTGGGTTTGTGTGATTGTACTACTGTGTGTGCGTGCGTTCGTACTACAGTGTGCGTGCGTGTGTGTGTGTGTGTGGTTGCACTACAGTGTGTGTGTGTGTGTGCGCGTGTGTCCTCGTACTACAGTGTGTGTGTGTGTGTGTGTGTGTGTGTGTGTGTATGTCTTTGTACTACAGTGTGTGTGTGTGTTTGTACTACACAGTGTGTGTGTGTTTGTGCGCTCGTACTACAGTGTGCACCTGGTTGTGGTGAGCCCTCTGCATGGCTGGGGTACAAGGGCTGGAGCTGCTGCCTGAGCCCAGCCTAGAGTGCATCTGGCTGGGCACACCTGCAGCCGTTAGCAGCCTCACAAGGTTGGCCTCCTGGAGGTCCATCTAGAGAGTATTACACACATTGCTCATTGTGTGCGTGCGTGCGTGTGTGTGCGTGTGCGGGCGTGTGTGTTGATTTTTTCCCCTTCAGTCTGGCATAATGCAACCTGAAAACATACATTAGCAGCATATACAGTATATGAAGGCAGACACCTGTACGTTCACTTCACACACACACACACACACACATACGTATAGACACACTGTACATTCACTTCACACACACACACACACATACGTATAGACACACTGTACATTCACTTCACACACACACACACACACACACATACGTATAGACACACTGTACATTCACTTCACACACACACACACACACACACACGTATAGACACACTGTACATTCACTTCACACACACACAGACACTACATTCACTTCACACACACACTCACACACGTATAGACATACTGTACATTCACGTCACACACACACACGCAGACATACAAGCAGAACATAGAAGGACAAACAGTTCAAGAAGAAAAACGGGATGAGACCCAGAAAGGAAGGAATACAGTAAAAGGATGGACAAGGAGATACAGTATGAAGGCAATAAAAAGAGAGATATGAGGAACAGAGAAAATAATTAAGATGGGAAAGAATAATACACATTGGGGTGTGAATACTATGGCTGATGAATGGAGGATAAAGTGAAAGGTGAAAGAGTGTATAGAAAATAACTATAGAAAATGTAAATGATACAAATGTATTCAGTAGGGCTTGTCAGCTCAGCAGTCACTGAGTCTACAGTCTATAGTCTGGGGACTGTTCAAGATGGCGTTAGCGCAGCTACTAGCGTTAGCGCAGCCCTAGCGTTAGCGCAGCTACGTGTTTACAAATGGTGGCAGAGCTAGACGCAGTGATATAATCAGTTGTATCGACCACGTCGAGTGTTATTTAAAGGCTGCTCCTTGTATGCTTAGTTAGTATACTTTACACAGCCTGTAAACAATCGCCAATGGAGCTTGTCCAGGCCTTATTCACGACGAGAAGAGCGCCTGGGGGGTTTTCGTTACACCAGAAGAGCTAATTTGGCAGCCCTACTGAATACTTTTGATTTTAGAGAGTTTTATATTTTTTGTAAAGAAAAAATAAAACCAAAACAATATATTAAAATGCATGGCGGCAATGTTGAGGAGAAAGGAAGGAAGATTTGCACAGCAACGGGCAGCCTCGTTTACCGCTCGGCGCTGGCTATTTGCCGGGCAGCAGGGTTTGGCAGCGGGTAGCACGACACTGTTAGCTAGCTTCTGGGAGCTTGCCGGCACCGGCTTCGCTCTCTCCCTCTCCCTCTGCCTCTCCTGCTCCCTCTGCCTCTCCTGTTCGCGCTCCCTCTGCCTCTCCTGCTCGCGCTCCCTCTGCCTCTCCTGCTCGCGCTCCCTCTCCCGTTCCCGGTGCCTGTGGTCGTGCTGTAGGGAGAGGAGTTGGGTCTGGTCCTTGGGGAGGGTGCGGTGGGACCTCTTGGCCCCCGCCGACGACAGCTGCTGCTGCTGGGGAAGAGGTCTTGGCGTGGCGTGGGCCTGTGGCTGGAGGTGATGGAGCTGCGGCTGAAGCAGTTGTTGGCACGGTGGAGCTCTCTAAGCAGCACACACATGGAGAAGCAACATAGAGGTTCACCCCACAACACAGAGG